>JAFNEN010000630.1:0-256140 GCA_019343175.1 Oedothorax gibbosus | reverse complement strand
TTATTAGGGTATAATATATTTTGGATATTATAACTAATAGACAATACTTAGTTTGTTCTTCAATTTAAAAAATGACAAAATTTTTATTACGTAAAATGTAAACACTAAAACCTAATAAAACAAAAAATGACAAAATATAAATTTTTTTTAAATATAAGAAAAAATATTCGCGTCTGAAATAGTATTGCTCAATTTTTTTAAACACATTTGGTTTCCGAATTTTATCATTTTAAAAGTATATACATATTTTTTTTATCTGTGATCAAAACTAATTTATAATATTTTACAAGCACATTAGTTTAAGTGACAAATTTGGCTACTAATTTATATTTAAGAGGCTTGTATTAAAGACATTTATCTTAGACTGTACTCATTAATTTCTTCAGTATTTTGTACGTGTTATTCCTCAGAGAAAAATTCTCAAATTACCCTTCTCATATTCCTCAATTCTTCAGAAGTAATTTGTTTCCAAAGTTTCAGCCAAGTATAATAAAACATCATTAGTTTTTGAATAATGCTACATGTTACATTTCTTCAATATGGTAAATGTATTTAAAACAATTTTGGATAAATACTTGTAGATAATTATTAGATAATTATAATTATTAATAGATAATTGTTAGACTTTGTGGAGCTCATAAATGTGCATCGTCTCATATTCTTACCCTATATTTCATTTATTATTATTTTTTTGCAAATGATTTATTTCTTTTGGCAAAGTTAATTCAACAACATCACTATTTATAATCATTGAAGCCAGTTTCTTTATAATTTTTCTTAGTTTTATATACATCTTCTTTTCATCAAATCATATTTGTATATAGTTGTAGTCGAAGCTATCGTTTTAAATTTTTTTCCCTTAAAAATGGGTACAGTTTCAAGAAAGAATTTGTAGAAAGTATTCTGACGTCCGCAATTTAGAATGAGTAATTTTTCATGGATAGTGTGATATATTTATGTGGCTAAAGAAACTGAATATACCCAGCCACGATATTCTGGTAAAGAAATTTTATACGATATTTACTCAGATATGGAAGGCTAAAATGTCTTATGATTTTTACGAAACAGCAATGCAAGAACTTTTGTTGATGCGTTTTTCGAACTGATAAACTTATATAAATGTTGTTTTAAATGTTTGTATAGCACTGAATAGTAGGGTGGTTCAAAAAAAACAAAATGTTCGTGTATCAGCTTCAAATTGGTCTCAAAAGTTGAGTATCGTCATGCTGATTAACGGAAAAATAATAAAAAAAAATTCTAAAGTAATAAATATAATCGGCCCCGAAGGTTTGAAGTTTCGAAAAATGGCAATAAACGATTAAATTCGAAATATTGGCCAAAATTTGCAGATAAAATATTTAGTTTCGAAACTGCATTTTTTATGTGTGAAATACTTCAGTTATTACGAAAAAAATTGTTTCAAACGTATTTGTTTGTAATTTTAAGTCTCACAAAAGATTTTGTCGTGATGCGTTAATTGCTATTTTGAATAACACATCTCACTCCTCTTTCCAAAAAGCTTTCCCACGAAGTTTTCAATCTTTTAGGCTGGTTTGTAGTTGGATAAGTGGGGCCACACTAAAAGCCATAAATTCATTGGATTTCTGACATGATAACAGTTGGCGAGCTTTTTTGGCGACGACGCAGCAGGGATTCTCATCATCCCTTCCAAGAAAAAAGTCTGGAACTAGTATATTCTCAGGAGGATATCATTGGAAAGAAGAAAATACATAAAAAATAGTTCGAACCTATCGCAGGAGTGAAAGGGAACCCCACGCAACACGTCACTTTACGTCACAACCAATTGTACAGCAAGGCACGCTACGAAGAAAAGGAGGGGATGCATTTTCGACACAACTACGGAACTTTTTACTTTTTTTCCATCAAAAAAAGATCATGAGACTCTAAACACAAAAAAATAATTGTTTTTCTTTGGTGAACAAACGCTTTTGAACGCCCAACTTCGAGACCACTTCATACCCAAATCCCTCATTAAATGCCTTTCTTTGCCGTACATCTGACGTAGCCCATCCGGAGCTCTGTGACACTGCCTGCCTGACTTCTGAGCTGTTTCCCTGCTTAGCTGAGGTCCAATTCCAGCCCACATTTTCATAAACGCACCCCGGAGCCCAGAATCGCCCATGGAGTGCCCTACAAGCCCCTGCAGACTCGTTAATCGTCTCCCGACCGACCTGCTCAGCTCTTGTTCCCAGTGCTAAATCCAATATCTACACTACAAACTGTGAGTTATTTTTTTAAATAGTTACATTGTATTTTGGACAAGAATTCCATTATTTAATTGGCTAATTCCGAATATTTAATTTTTTTATGATCCCTTCTCATCCATTGCCCTCCCCAAAAGAAATACAGCGATTTTTTGTTTTAAATATGATCGTAATTTAATTACTCTCTTGAATAAAATGTTTTCTTTTAATTACAAAATTTAGCCCTTGAGTTGATCTTGAGTCTATTTATAGTTATTTCAGTGAAAGGAATTATCGAATCTGGAAGGTTTGCGGTCGCAATAAACCGAGTTTACAATTATGCTTTTCATTATAAAAACACAACCTTTTAATGTACTAACCACTACTTTATTTTAGTTCATAAATATTGATACCACATTGCGACAGATTTAAAATGGACAAATTTGAAGAATGTTTGTGATTTTCCTGCTCCCAAAACCTAAGCTATATTGTAGTCAACACCACATAAAAACATTTCAATACATTAAAATACTAGTTTTATAAAATATAAAGTCGATTAGAGCAGGGCATCAGCCATATATTCCTAGAAAGTCAATTACCGTAGCGTGATGCGGGGCTTGTTACCCCCTTGCCCTTATTATGATGACTACAAATAACAAAGAGAAAAAAAATGAAAATCAGCTTGAATATGGATGAACACATTAAATAATCTATATTTATCTATTTATTCAAAAAGAATTCCTGTTAAGCACTGATTGGGCTACGTAAACAGGTATAGGAAAGAAAGTAAACCCGTAAAATTAGACCATTTCATTGTAAAAAAATGTTGGTATGACAGCCGCTATACCTGTTCCAGCTGCAATGCCTCAATCGACAAATATCAATTATCGGTTATCAACTTGAATAAATATGAAAACTTTAAAGTTATGCAAGATAAGTAAAAGCTAAAAATCTTATGTTTTAACCAGTCATGACAGTACTAAAACCAGAAATGGCATTAAATTATATTTTACACTAAAAATTTCAATTACATTTCTTTTTACTTGCTTTATTATTAAAATCTGATGAAGTAATGAAGTTTTAAAAGAAAAATTCTGTTGCTGGTACCGATAGAGAAGGGAAAATGAGATATTTCTAACCATACAGCTTTCTTGTCAGTCAGGCTGCACATTTAAAATAGATGTAACGCATAAATCTGGCTGGCCACTTGATGACGTATGAAGTTATACTTCAATAGGTAGAGCTATATCATATCGAGAAGCGACGGATTCGGTTTCTCAGGATTGATTTCGCGAAATGTCATCTCAGTAAAAGAAATTTGGTACCAGACAGAAAAATCGCTGTACAATTTTCGGTTTTCCTAAGTATGTTCCAACATATGAATATGCGATATTTTATTGCTTAGAAGAAATCTCCTCTAATTTAAACGAAAAAATAGAATTTTTAAAAATAGCAGACAGTGTTCCTCTACTCAGGTTGAAGATATTTATCACAAGGCTTTCATTCCAGTAGTGTACCGCACACTCGTGTTGTACACATATGATAAAACTGTTTAAAGATAAGTATTGCAAATTGAAAAAAAAAACGTACAAACATTTCAATAAACGTGAAAGTTATCATGCTAAACCGAATGAATTGGTAAATGAAGCTGAAACAGACTTTTTGGTATTGCAGCATGTAACTGTGAAATATTCTTTTCTTGTGGATGTGGCAAAAGTGCGAGTAATTGTACTTGCCTTGCAGTGGTAGATTACAAATGTGAAAAAGAAAAGCTTTTACTGATGGCCCTAAACACGTGTTTGAGGCAATCGAAACTTCAAGATGCTTGCCAGAAAAACATGGGCAAATTTATCGATCCTGAAACCAAAAAAAAATACTTATTTTACACATTCTGAAAATGTTTTATTATCAATGCTCGTTGATGATCGCAACGATATTCGAGAGCTGTGCTATAATAGAATAATAAATGCAAGGAAAGTAACATCGAAAGATAAAAAAAAAATCTGACATTTTAATTGCATATCCGTGTATCGTACTTAAAGATATTTACAAAACGTTAGACTGACAAAAGTGATATTATACAGTCAGTACTCACTAGAAAGCAAAAAACCGTTGGCATTTCAAAACATAAAGGTCTATATCTATCCTATTTAAATAATAAAAGTCTTGCACAATTGGCGAACTTTTCAGTTCAGGCGAATAGGTAACTTTATTTCTGAATTAAACAGTACGAACTTAGTAGTTTAGGTTTATAGTTTAGGTGTTAATTTTCCGACTGGGCAGCTGATCGGTCAGGGAGCGGACCAAACAGTCAGAATGTGTCCGTGTACGAGTTCTGGCATATGAGTATGGATATTTAGGGTGTGTGTTTTTTGTTATGTGTTCTGAGTACATTGCGTCAGGGGCCGTAGTGAGCTAGTGGTCAGCGTCTCGGTCTCGGGATCGGAAGGTCCTGCGATCGAGTCTCGGTACCACTGAAGACCTACCGAGTATATGCGGAGTACGTGCTCGTTAAATCTGTTGGGTCCGAAAAGTCCTCTAAGTTCCCATTCCAAATCAATACCTCTGGGGGTGACAAGCCAATTCTGGGGATCCTCTAGTTGGCCTCTGTCTCTAAAAATTTAGATGGATTCACTATGTGTGTGTATGTCTGTTGTGTCTGTCTTACTTGACGAAGGTTTATAAGCGGGTCGCTGACCAAGCACACAAACCTGAATATATATGTCTACCAACCAACCAACCAACCAAACCAACACTTGCGTCAGAATAAAGATCTCTTTAAATCTTTGTAGTCAAAAGTCTATCAGAAAAACCCCATGATATCAGTTAGATTACTTTTATTTTTTTCTTTAGAAGCTTTAAGGCTGATTAAATCTTTATTTTGGTTTTAGAACCCCTTGCAATACTTTCATTACCTTATATTTCATTATGATTAATTGCAAATTCATTAAAAAACACATAGACTATATCTATGTTGTGTGTGGTGCAGTTAGTACCTTAAAATGGCATAATTTCATCATCCCAATTTGAGGAATCAATGCGTTTGGTACATACCGACGCAATGCAAGCAATTTAAGTAAGAGGGACAGGAATTAATTTCGTTGATTAGAATGCGATCAAGGTAAAGAGATAGGTAGCACGCAAAGCATTCCAATTTAAACAAGCGAAAGTATCGCTTGAAACATTTAGTTGGTTTAGCTCAACGGCAGTTCTAAAGAATCTAAAACCGTACTCAGTGAGCGACAGATGATAGTGAGATCAAGAAAGTGACCATTTTAGCTTTCCTGGCCAAGGGTATGAAGATTATAATTGATTAGTTGTGTTATCATCGCGCTAGAGATAAACGAAGGCTATTGAAGACGGGCGCCGTAATTTAGAGAACCACTGTCATGTGACGAGGCGACACCTGAGTAAACACCCAACTTAACTCTTTAGACACAACATCGTGAGCAACGTTGGTACGCATTAAGAAGAGTTAGAAGCATATTTAACTTGCTCTTCTGTCTACATGGGGCATTATTCGGTCAGCAGTTATTCTTTGGTGATTCCCGGACTTGGGGATTTAGATCTTTGGTTTTAAAAATATGGAAATTACATTATTGGATATAAAATTGGACTTTAAATATTTTGATTGATTGATAATTAAAAGTCGTGTTGTCTTACATAGTTTTCCAGGATATAGTATAGTTTTGTTGAAAAAACAGAAAAAATTGAACTTGAACATTTTTAGAAGAGCAATTCATTTATATTTTATTCAAAACTTTGTAGCTTAGCGTTCGATTGCCGGGTTACAAGAGATGTTGTCAATCGTAATCTACATAAAGCTTTGCAACATAGATTTTAATATGAATGTAGAGGTTACGGGGGAATCATAGGCTGAATGCACACGGGCTGTAAAATTTTGTTGATTTAAGACAAATTGTTGCATCACTAGCTATAGTGGTGTCTTAAGCCTTCATAATACGAGCTGAAATACCGAAACATGTTGTTTATGAAGATTGCAGTGCCTTTAATTACTCAATTACTGCACACTAGGCAACGGAAACTATTACTATTATTATTTTGTAGAACGTTTATCGACTTCAAAAAACTCTGATGTTGACTATAAGTAATTGAAAGTAAAACGGTCACTGTATTACAGCGAAGTTTCTTTAAAAAAGTTTTATTAATACATAATTGAGAAGAATTTTCTACGTTACAGGGGGGAAATTTAAATTTTCTTAAAAATATTGAAGTCATATACATGCGATTTTTTTACTCGGCAAATAAACTCAGAGAAATATTTTCTCCTTTGAAATATATCAATTCCATCAACATTCCTGTATCAACTTTCGGTTCTCGTTTTACAACAGCGGTCGACCTTCGGGGTTTAAGACCCTAAAAAAAGATACTTTTCGTTTGAAACTTTAGGTTTATGGATCCACTTGCACCATAATTATTTATTATTTTTTATTGCAATACTTGCGTTTTAGTGTGATAAGTTAAAAAAATAGCTGAGTGATTTTGTAAAAAAAAAATACTTTATGATAGTTATCTTTTAACGAGTATTAAATTTCGCAGCGGGAAAAATTTTGGGCAGACAAATCAAAAAAAATTTAAACTTAAATTTCTACTGAATCTTTCTAAAGTAAGCGGTCCCTTAAAACCATATAACAGACATGAACAAAAACATATTATAACCCAAAATATGTGTGTGATAAACCTGGTCCTTTCAAAGCGAAAAATGAAAAAAGGGGTTGTTGAAAAACAAAATGTTAAGATTTTTCTGTTTTTAAAAGACGATTTTTTTCGCAGGATCTGTGTTTCTTGTTTTAAAGTTTTATAGCTCACTTCCTTATGTTTTACTTTATTTTCCTAACTTTAAACGAAACAAATGTTTAATTGTGGAATTTATAACGAACAGGCAAGAAAACCCTAAGGAATCATAACAGTTACCTTCAAGAACTTTTTTGTGCTCGAAACATTTCATATTATAGGAAATGTAAAACTAAAGCTGTTTTTCAGTTGGAAAATGCTGTTTTTTAAAGTCCTAATTTGAGTAAGTCCTTGCTAAATCATCCAAACAGAAAAAAGAAAACTAAAAAACATAAATGGTTCTTTCTATATTAGTTCTATTAAAATTGTCGACACAGTTTTTTAAAAGAATGTTTGAATGGGGTTTTTTTTCTTGAGATCTTGTTAAATTGTATTTTTAAAAAATTTTTAAAATTTAATTATTTTAATTACTTTTTTTTTAAATACTATTTTTGAATTGCCCCAGGATGGTAATATGCAGGCAGTTTTTTTTAAAAACCTGATTGTAAAATTATTCTATCTACGAACATAATACTTTCTTAATGAAGTAGGCCAATTTTAAAAATTGTAAACTCGATTTTTTCAATCTCAGCAAAGTCCGGAAATAAATTAAAGCTAATGGAAAGTTTTAAATTGCATTTTTCCCTTAGATTTTAAGGTTTAAAATTGGTAGCATTTACTACACATCCCAAAGGGGGTTTTTCATTTTGAGTAGGAAGTCAACAAAATTTACTTAATTAAATGTTTTTTCTTTACGTCAATTCACTTCTAACTTTTCCACTTATTATAAAGTAAATAAGTTTTTCCAATTATCATAATTACGTATAAGATCTTTATGTTTGGAAAAATTTATATAATAGTATGAAATTTTTTTTGTTATATTCATAATTTTGGACTTTTCCACTTGGCAGACGCAAAATCGTCAAACAGAATCTTTTGGACCTTCAGTTTTTTTTGGGGGACAAAACACATTAACACAGTTAAAGGTTACCGTGAAAATATTCCATTTGAGCGGTTGATATTTTGTGGGCTTTATCGCTTGAACCGCGAAATAGAAAAGTAACCAATTTTTAATAATGGAATTACAATCCCTACATATGTAATGGAAAACTTTTGGATTAAATTTAACTTTAATTATCCAGTTTTCAATTAAAATAGAATGGTTTTTAAAAAAAATTATTTAATTTAAAAAAACTTCGGTGAGTATTTCTTATCAGAAAATTGCGTGTAAAACTTTATCCTATGTCTAACCATGCTGTGATTGAGATTGATTTAAATAAATGACTTTGTGGAAAAATTTGCTTTGAAATAATTAACTTCAAAAAAATACTAATTTCTTAAGTATGTACTAACTGACTATATATTTTTTGTTAAAAACACAAATCTACTGCCCCTCCCTGCAATAATTTACAATAATATGGGCGTTGCTTCAGAAACTGGGGAAGAACCCTTTTTTCTTCTTTTTCGGGGGGCAAAGTTTCACAAATAATCAATCGTCATATCTTTTGGTTTTGTGTTACTACTTGAATTGGTGTGACGTTACTCCATAAATCTGGAAGCAACAATTGCTGTTATAAGTGGCAGGTAAACACAGTAATTAAAATGTATTTTTGCGGTTTCTGCAGTTACCCTGCCCACGGAAGGGCAAGATTTTAGGGGAAATTTTTTACTTGAATAAAAGTTCTTATAAATTTAGTCTAAAGCTTCCATACAGCCGAAGAACGTTGCACTGAATTGACAGTAATTGGAATAGCTGTTAAGAAAAAACCCGTTTGGAATTTAAATTTACATAGCTGCCCAAATCATTTCAAGTTTTAATAATGCTCAAACAAACCTTTTGATTTGACGTGGATGGCATAATAATGGCGGTAGAACGTCCTAGGGACAAAGTGAAAAGCTCGTTTTGATACTAGTATATAACAGTTAAAATTAAGTATAAAAAATATGCATATGCTCAAAGCTCTTATCTACTTTAATGTTTGTTTATGCAGTCTAAAAAGTTTTCATTGAAGAATATTTCACGTTTACCTCTGATTTATTAAAAAACACCTGAATGTTTATAAATCTTCTCTTCTCCTCTTTTCCCATAAAAAAACTTTGTCACGAAAGTAGTTTTGAAAAAAGGAAATTCTTCATTATTGACGATATTGATAGCTCCTTGATATATGTATTTAAAAAAACCTTAAGTGGTATTGCAAGAAAGGAAGATTAAGGAAGGAAGAAAATAAAAAATATATATATATTTACATTAAGAAAGGTCATATGTTCTTCAAAAGGCATTTTCTAGAAGAATTGCAAAAAAATCCCTATTTTTTTTTTTAAACTTTTAACTAAAAAGCTCTACCAAAAAACTCAATTCAGTAAAAAATTTGCATAATACGCTAACATTGTTGTGATATTTGTGATTATTTCTATAAAAGTAGATTGCAGAAAGTATATTTTAAATTGGAGTTTTTTGACAGGGAATTTCATGAAAAGACAAAGGTAAATTCTAGCTTTTGTGATAAAATTTTTAAGGATGTTAAAAAATTTCAATTTTAAGGAATAATTTTTTATGGCAATTTCCAAATTTACAAAAAAACACGTTAATAAACTTCGAGTTTTTAATCTCCATTCTACTTTGTGTGCATATTTTTAAGTACTCTAATATCATGTAAACAAATCTATTTAAATATCTATGATGCATGAAAACTTAGAAATAGTATAAAAAAGTTACTTTTAATTATTTTCATATAGAAAAAAACAATTTGACTTCTGTGTGTCAGATAAAACAATAAAAAAAATAAACGAAATTTTCTTTACTCAAAGAAAGGAACTTATTCGCTACTAAAGGTGCAAAAATAAAAAGTCAAAAGTTATATTTTCTTCTTTGTTGTACTCAAATACCAGCTGAGAAACATTAAGTCTGGTTTTTATTTCATGAGATAAATACAAAAAAAAGTACATTTTAGCGCCAAATAGCTTGGAAAATTTATTCATCTTTACACGATTTACACGACAAAGCCATTTTTACCGGTAGTTATTAGATTTTTTTCATCTGTACTTATTCTGAAAATGCTAATATAGTGTCACTATTTTTTTTTTCCTAATGTTTCATCAAAAAGAATAAAAGCTCAAAAATCTATGAAGAAAAATGTATTTAATATTTATGTATGCACACAAAAAGCAAAACTGTATGCTACTTTTTAATTTAAATATTGACAAATTCGTTGGGGTATGTATTTCGATTTTATTCATCATTATAAAAAAGAACACTGAAATTCCTTGAAGTATATTACTTGTGAACAATTATTATCTATACCTAAAGAATTACACTTAATTCTTTAGGTATAGATATGTCATAATATAATTAATGTTGTCATATTTGTATATTTTTTCTAAGAATTTTCACTTCTGACGTTTAATACAGATAATAATAAACAACATATTAATAAAAGTTATCCAGGACACTTTTGAAGACAAACAATAATTTAAAAAATTGTACTGAGCCAAAATAAAGAAAACGCAGAATCATTTTAGTGATACTGTCTTAATAAGAGATTTCACATGCATCTTAAAAATTAAAGAAAAGCACCTTTTAGAATTAATTTTTAATACTAATATATTTCAATGCAGTTAAATAGAATAAATACGAAGTTGCTCTTTACCCTAACCATTCCCCAAAAATGCTAATTTTTATAAATGTAGAATAAAAATTAAACGTGGGACTGAATATTAATGTTGACTAAGCTTTTGTATTTATTAAGGAACTTCAGAAAAAACATGTTCTTTTTTCATGGTTTTTAATGTAACTAAGTAACATGTTCTAAGACCGTTAAACGATTATCAATATAAAAGTATCTGTTAACTGTTTATCTGCTAATATTAAAAAATTCCAAATCCGTATAAACCGTCCCCGAATTAAACCCTAAGCTGACCAATCAGAATCAAGTAATGATAGCACTAATCCTAGGTAAAGCTGCGGCTGTGGTTGCGATAGTAACTAAGTCCACAGTAATACTGTTATTTACATTTGTCAGTCTGTCTGTCATTTCTCTACATCTCGAACTGTAAGAGCAATACATATAAGTGCCTTGATAAAGCAGGTTTAGTTTCGTTGAACAAAATTTTACGTCAAATACTTCAAAAATTATAGTTACTATATTATGACCCTAATATAGAATTTCCGTTCCGACAATAATTGTAATACTATAGTCCCTATAGTCGTATAGTTGTTCTCGTAATGGGATATTAACCGTTATATGAGTACAATACTGTTTATAAGAAAAGTATATTCAAAGTAATGGTTGTATACACCTTACTTTAGGTCGAATGGAAAATGTTAGACATGACTATTTTAGGCGATTTCTGTCAGATAACTGTTGGTTTGTTGATTAGTAATTATTTAATGAAAACTTTAACTTGAAAATTTACTAATAATATTAATCTGGTTTCAATACAAGAACATATTTCGTAGAATATATTTACCGCAAAACATAACTTGATATTTTAGCTCCGTGCAATGGTCAACAAAAGGAAAAGACTGATAGATAAAAGAAATTCTTTTAATGAAAAATAAAAACTTTTCTTTGAAACTGAAATAAATTCTGAGCTATTGATAGGGGGAACCAGGGACACATGACCCAATTTGTAGTTTTTTGCTTGTAACTTTTAAAAAACACTATTTATGGATGTGCAAATACAGTCAATTTATACTTTAATAAGTATTACACAATATATATTAGTATTTTTCTGAAGTTAACTACAATATTAGTAAAATATACAAGTTCATATAACAGGGAGACATGGAGGGCTTAGGTTTTACCTTAAATAGCCGGACCAGAGGTCATGATCAGAAATTGAATAAATCGAGCTTTAGAAGGGAGGTAAGAAAACATTATTTTACAATAGAGTTGTCAATGAGTGGAATGCTTTACCCAGATTATGTTGTGCATTCGAAGAGAGTAGAAGATTTTAAGAAGAAACTTGACGGACAATTGGAAAACTGGTAATGTATTAGATTTATTTTGGACCAACCTGCTGGGCCTCTGGCCTGTTGTTGGTCGACAATTTTTTGTATTTTGTTTTGTATTTGTATAAAGCTATGGATTTTTTATCTTTCGATTTTTTTCATGATTTATTTTATGCAACTTTTGTTGATTCAAAATATATTGTCACATTTTTCAATGTTCAAGCATGTGAGACATATTTTGATTGATTATACTTCTGGGGTTCCACAATTGTGTATGTTTGAAAAATATCAAGTTTTGTAAGGGTTAAAAAACATTTTCTGATATTCAACTGTTCAGTAAAATTTCAAAAGCAATCTGATGTAGTTTTTCTATTTTTCTTATTTTCTCATCAAAATTCGGAAGTTTCCATAAAAAATGGTATTTTACAGTTCAATTTTTAAATTTTGGTCGATTGTAAGTTTATGTTTGTTAAACTTTTTTTTAGGTGAATGTTCGAAATTTGTGTATATTAGCTCAAATTTTGTCTCGAATAAGTACTCTTTCTACATTTTGCCTACACTTAAAAAAGCTAAAGATGTTTAATTCCATGTAATAAAAATTCTAAATTATTAATCTACAACAAAATTTACATATAACTAAGTGTCGAAAGGAATTTATGTATTAAAATTGGACAGGGGTATAAAATTGGATAGGGTAATTATTGGACACAGATCAAACTTTTACCATAGCTCCCACGTATATGTCATTTTCTAGATATTTTTTTTTCGTTGTGACTATTAGATATATATGTCGGGTACTATTGTTGAAATTTATTATTTCCTCTGTAGAAGTTGAAAAACATACCCATAGCATTTTTAACAATTTCCCCGCTCTGTCTAATAATTACCCCGTAACTAAACATGCATGTCACAATGTTACGATTTATTCTACTATGGTGTTTTTCAGCACAAACCACCTTCATAAATATATCTTAAACTAGGCATTACAAAATTCAAGATCATGTAAAAGAAAACTAAATTATACATAATATGGTATCGATTGAACAAAAGTTTAAACCAGTTTCTTCAAGCGTTTTGCACTCTTAAAACAAACGAGCGGTTTTAACTCAGTCAGATTTAATTTCCACTCCTTTCCGGTGCCAAAAATGCACTTCCCCTATAGGAGTGGATTTCACTCTTTTTGCGGAGTGGGTAAAAGAAATAAAAGAAAACAATCTACGTCCTACACTCTTAAAACGATTGGTTTTAACTCAGTGTGAGTTAATTTCCACTCCTTTCCGGTGCCGAAAATGCACTTCCCCTATAGGAGTGGATTTCACTCTTTTGTTTAAGAGTGTGGGTTTATAATATTTTTTTGAGAAAAAGTACTTATCTAATCCCAATAATTAATCAGAGCATCGCTCAACATGAAATTAACAATAATTGTGTCCAATAATTACCCCAAGTCACCCTATATATTTTATTATCATTGGTCGCATTACCCAGGTAGCACAACAATTTTGGCCAATGTTGCCTGAATATTGGCCAAATACGACGAACATCGGTTCATACCTGTCGTTTTCTACCGACTTTGGCCAATATTTCCCAATGTATTAATTGCGACACTGAAATTTTAATACTTAGTGATTTTGGACCAAATCTTATTTTTTTCAAACGATAGATGATAAAAAATAAATTTTACAATGTTTCTTAACATACAACTCATGATGGCGACATTTTCCTAAATTCGTATATGAATCTCGAAGCCAAAACCGGCCAAACCAGATAAACGGTGATGCACAAGTATCGATATCGTCCGAAACTGACCGATCCTGATAAATAACGATTATGTATTTCGCGAATGGCAACACCGATTTCTGTTTACAGATACAGATTCGTTATTCTCCCGCGTCTAGGACCCCGGGTGGCCTAGTGGTTAAGATCGCAGACCATTACGCTAACTGCGCGCTACCCTGCGTATCGTACCGGATGCGGGTTCGACTCTCGCCTGTGCCCTGGGTGTAATTTCTCTCTCTATGTTAGTAAAAAAATTCCGTTTGTGTCTGTCTTGACCATTGAGCTAGAAGAAACGTGGAGTGAGGTGTGTGATTCACTGAACAGGGCAGCAAACGAGCCGGTTCAATAACGAAACGGGGAGGAATACACGACACTGTCAGCAGAAACGAACCGGGCAGAAAACCTAGAAACTTGCCTATTTCGCTATTGGGTTCGTCTTCGCTGGTTCTTAGTTAGTGATCCACATGGTTATTTCTTAAAAAAGTTAGAATTTAAAGTTAAAGAAAGTTAATTTCTTTCGAACTAAAAATGTTAAAATACATTTAGGAGCCCAAGTCAATAGGATAGAGGGGTCTCATACAAGCATTGCATACAAGTGTAGGGAAAATTGTCCTTTTCTGCCCGGTTCGCTCAAAAGGGTGTGAGTGGGTTTTCGGCTCGCTGACACCTCACTCCAGTGCCCCTTCTAGCTCAATGGTCTTGACAAAGCGGGTGTCTGATCAAGGCATAGGATCAAGCACACAAGCCGGAAATACAAGTACCAACCAACCTTTTCGCGTTCTATGTTCTGAGTGGTTCTGAGGACTCCCGCGTGTTTCGACTTCGAATACTCTTCTGTGCTGTGCATCAAATTAAGGTAAGAATTTTGAGTTTATTATAGTTTAATAACACTAAATATTTTATTTTACATTTCTTTTTGATCAATAAACGATATTAAGTGTTTTTGTTCAAAACTTCAACAATGTTTGTGAGGCTTAACTGATGACTCGATTATTGGGTTTTAAAATAGTCGTTATAGAAAATCTTTTATTTTTTTTAAAGTTCAAAATAAGCTATCTGAAATTAAATTTTGATATCATGCCTGATAAGGTTAAAGTGTTCGAGTGTATGATACGAATACAGAATGGTACAGATATACAGAATAAAGAATAATGTGAATGTGTTGGAATGTTTGCCCCTGCAAATTATTAGTTGTCATTATGTATGCTGGATTATCCTAAACTGACACAAAATTGCTGTGATGGAATTCAGCAACTATTTTATTAATAACTTATAAAAAAAATACTGCTGTATAAAAGACCAAGTTAAAGTAATAATTGTACTTAGTTGTATGTGTGCGTATGTGATTCATTTTATTATTTCTGTAGCTAGCGTGAAAATTAAATATGAAAATGTTGTAACTAACCGCAACCATCGGAAGACGGATTGGCAAAGTACTGGCATGATCTCCAAATTAGGATGGGAACAGAAGTGAGCGAAAGAAAGAGAAAAGCAATGGCCAAGAAACAGATCAGCAATCAAAAGCTGTGGAAAGCAGCGATGAAGACATGTTCTTTTTAATAAATTGACCTTTTAATTAACCAATTTCAGCAACTGTATCTTTAATGATATAATAAAAAAGTGTGTACATTCATTTTTTGTTGTAATATTAAAAAGATTTTCACGACAAAATAAAAATTTTAAGTTGTGGTTGGTATCTGCTGAAGGGTAACAAATTTTTTTTTTTCGTTTTTAGCATTTCATTTTAATATAAGCTTGTTTTTTTTTATAAATTTTTATTTTTATGGCAGAGATTATTAAATCATTGGCTAATGCTCATGAAAATATTACCCAAAATATATAATTGACAGTAAATAATTTTACTGTCTTTTATATGGTTTAGGTAATATTTCCATGAATTAGGCAATGCGTTTTAATAATATCTGTCAATACTGCAAAATCTATTACAATAATATTGGCCAATGCGGGTGAACAATATCTGCCAATATTTCAAAAAGGTTTGCCGTTCGATGCTGGCTGATATTGCTTGGTGGTGTTGGCCATCATTCTGTGTATGACATTGGCCAATTCCGGTGAACAATATCTGCCAATATTGCAAAAAGGTTTGCCGTTCGATGATGGCTGATATTGCTTGGTGATGTTGGCCATCATTCTGTGTCTGACATTGGCCAATACTGCTGTGCTACTGGGGTAGTTGCAACATCATATGGAATTTAAACTAAATAAGCTTGTTTGACACCTTATTACTCACAGATCCGAAATTCAGTTGATACTGAGCAACTTTTCGCTCAAAAGCTCCTTTAGATAACTGATAGCAGAGATGAGAGACACCTGCCATCCATATCTGTAAACTTGTCAAGAATGGAAGCCTTTTAAAATAGAACAGATTAGGAAAAACTCAATATATTTGAAAAAATGATTTGATTTGATTTGATTTTTTGATTTGATTTCCTTTAAAATGTTAATGACTATTGAGGAATGTGCATAGATAAAAAAAATTCAAATTATTTGTTTTTTGTTTAAAAGCTTGATTTAAATAACAGAGTGTAAATATAATTGTTGCAGTCTTTAATGTTTAATAAATTTAAATATTTAATGATTGTTTGAATTTATAATTCCCTGTTTATCATGTAAATCTTCTTTATGTTTATTGTAGTATCTATAAGTAGGCCTTTTATTTTATAAATTAAACTTTCTTACTTTCCCTTTATTAAAATTATACATTTAATTACTATTTTTAATAAATAAGGTAGCAAGACTCAAGACTATTGAAATATAAAAATAATAATTAAAAAACTTTTGATTTCGATCGAAAATCACGGTTTAAAACCAAATATATGGATACTATGTTGAGGTTTAGGTGTACTATCATCTTTTTACGGTTCCAAATAAGTATTTGGAAGTCCCTGAAAAAATCATATCTCAGCAAAATTTATCATGGGTTCATTGAAAAACAAGATATGGTCAATGTGAATAAACGTGGCAAAACGTATGTGCGGTAATACGAATACAAATACCAAAATTTTCGACCAACAACAGGCCAGAGGCGCAGCAAGGTTGGTCCAAAGTAAATCTAATACATTACCAGTTTCCAATGACTATCAAGTTTCTTCTTAAAATCTTCTACTCTCTTCGAATGCACAACATAATCTGGTAAAACATTCCACTCCTTGACAACTCTATTGTAAAAATAATGTTTTCTTACCTTCCTTCTAAAGCACGATTTTTTCAATTTCTGATCACGTCCTGTGGTCCGGATATTTAAGGTAAAGCCTAAGCCCTCCATGTCTCCCTGTTTTATGAACCTTGAATAACTGTATTAAATCACCCCTAGCTCTACTATTTTCCAGGGAATACATGATTAAAGATCTTAATCTGTTATCATAATCAATACCAGATAGACCCATTATCTTTTTTGTAGCCCTATGCTGAACTTTTTCAAGCTACTCTATATCTTTTCTGAGGAAGGGAGGTTATTGAACTGGAACTTTTAATTTTATCCTTTCTATTAAAGTGTCATATATGAAACATAAACTTCTTAGAAACACCTTTCCTCCACACAAAATAATATTAAAATGCTTTTTGATTTACAAATACTTCGCTCTAACTAGCATCACTCCACGGCAACACTTCATCCGTGTTCTTTAAACTTAACTTAATTGCGACGCGGTAAACCAATATTTAAAAAAAAAATTCTTTTATTAATATATGATGCTTGATAACTTTTATGACATGGGAATTTTTTTTAAAAATATATGTACAATGTTTAAAATGACAAGAAAATTGTTCGGCTATTTTTGCGGAAAATAAATCATATACAAAAGCAAAAAAAGTCCTGCAATTGTATAGTATGTGTACTTTAAAAACATTAATATACTTTCGAATATTTTACTTTCATTTTGCGAAAAGTGTTGGACTCTATCTGATTTTAAAAAGCCTATTTTGGAAACGTTTGGTTCGTAGTTTTCCTTATTATTGTGTTGTAGGGCTAAACTTCAAAGTTGTTCATTATGTTACGTTCTGCAATGTAAACTGTAGTTTTTCTTTACCAAACGTAAAAGTAAAGGTAGATTACTAATTTTAAAAACTTATTTACTTACCATCAAGAATAGTTGAAATCAAACTGATTTAAACCCAATGGTATATTGGGTTTCACAAAAAAATTGCCCAAAAGAGAAGAGAAAAAATCTAGTCAATAAAAAGACTTTCCCAATTCCTGGTGTAGTTAAACAAATTCAGCGGTAACACTATTTTTCTCACTAAATGCAAAACCCATTGTTAGCCTGATGTAGTTAAATTTTCTTTTGAACGTACACAGATAGTGTGCTCAAAAATCTGCATAAAAATATAGTTAGTCAACTAAAAATAAGGTTTCAGCGTGAGTAAATTCCCTAAAGCGACTCCAATGGGAACAAACTCCGAATTTTGATTTTTAACTAAATTTTTTTTACCCTATATTAATAGCCAATTTCTACGGCATTGACTCAAATTTTCTTTATTATATTTATAAAAAGAATGAATTCAGAATGTTAAATTCCCTTTGAGATCAATTGACTCTAAAAATGTAGCATCAAAAAAACTGCAAATGTTTGTTTATTTCCAAAATTTGATTTATCTACTTCAATTCTCTTTTGGATATTCCTGTAAAATGAACAATAAAGAAAATCTGCAATAAAGACACGAAAAATGAATTATTATAAAATATGAGAGTAAGCACTAAGCAATCCCCGGCAATTCTTTCTTTGATCTGGAAAAGAATAGTTAGCAGCAATTCATTTTATTCTTCCTTTTGTAAAAGGACAGAAACGGTTGTAATATATAGAATGTTTATGCTCAAGATTGAGCCCAAGCTAAAATAGATAGCTTTCATTATGGGTTTTTACTCATAACAAATAAGGAATACGTTGTGATATTCCATTGTGGTTTTTGTAATTGATGAGAATTTGAATTAAACATGGAGAAGTAATTGGAATTGGAAAGATTGTTTGCCAAGAGTGATAAAATTGGCTCTTGAATACAGTTTTATTTTTGACATATGCATGGGGATACTTTTTTTGTTGTTAAAATGAATAGAATAAAATAGATTCAACATTGCCAAAAAAAACTTTATTGATTTTTTTGGTAAGTTTAATTCATTTTCAAGTTGTTTTTTTTATAAAAGCATTTTAATTAAAAATGCTTTTAAGATATAGATAACTTTTAATTAAGAGAAAGATACTTTTGTAAAGTTAAAGAAAGAAGTTCACAAAAGAATAAATACTGTTTGGGAATTTAAAATTACTTTTAAAACCATATATTTTTAAGGTATCAATTTTGGCAAAAAATTCATTTGATCATATTTCAAAACTATAAGACCGTCCAGACTTCGGTGCATTTCGGTGCATTGGTACTCGTGGTCTCAAACTTGTCTCTGGATTCGGTAAATCGTTTGACGTTATGTGCAGAAAAAGTAGTCTGATTTTTCCATTTTGTACGAACTGTCTCCTCATTTTCATACTTTCAGTAGGTCTTAAGGATCCACCGTCGGCGCTCCTCACTCAGATTTCCAGCCAAGGTTTGCACTTAATAAACAAAGGCAAAAAATTTCCACCAGCACAAATTCTTTTATAGGATATCTGGCAGATGGAGGGATTCGAAGTTACTTACTCTGGTTTATTTGCTTTTTTCTCGAGCATCAAATAAATAAACCGGAGATATCTCGAAACCAAACCAAACAAAGTCCATAAATTACTACTATTTCGATCCGATACGCTGTAGTACGATTTAATTTTAGCCAACCAACGATACTAAACACTACCATGTCAAATACCTGTTCTAAATAACCTAAAGTTCTTACCAATGGTACATTTGAGCCGGCATTAACTGTAAACCTACTTTTGAGCCACCTGGTATAACAAAACGAAGATTTTTTACAGGAACATGTAATATAGCAACGTCAGCTGAAAAGTAATGTAATGAAAACAAACAAATATTTAGGATAACTTTTTTCCATTGAATTCCATCTGTTTAAAGAAATGCTGAAATTACACATCACTCAATGTTTAAAAAATTTCATTAATCTTAAATTTTTATCATAATTTCTACTTAAAAAAAATTTGTCAGTTAGGTTTTTTTTCCTGAGATTTAGTGCGACGAATTTAACTAGGAATAAACTATGTCATTTTAGCTATGTTTTAAACTATATCATTTTAAAACAGGAATTTTAAAATATAACCTTAATTTCACACGATGGTATTGAAAACTAAGTCAAAACCTACTTTTTGTGCACGTCAGTGAAGTTAATTTTTCCTTCAACAAATCAAAAGTTCACACAAAGCGGAAGATTTCTTTTGATAATATTGACTGAGCTTCATCGACTACTAGAATGAGGTTGATAGGCTATGTCCTCACTACGACAACAAACGCCACAAAGGCAACAAAAGCAACAAAATTTGGCGACTGCCAAGTGCGCCAAGCAATGCAATAGCATGGTGGCTGACTCTGCCAAGTCGCCAAATTTGTTGCTTTTGTTGCCTTTGTGGCGTTTGATGTCGTAGTGAGGACATAGCCTTACAAAATCAATTTTGATTAAGCGAGAAAATTCTTTCTGTAATAGTTTTATTTAACTGTTCTCGATTGAAATACCTCACATTTAAATATTTCTGGTGATTAAGTTTTTTTTATGCATTGTTAAGGTGACTGTTAAACCAATTTACTTTTATAATGACATCAAGATGTTGAGTCATGTTAGTGGTGGATTCAATGCCCTGATATGTCATTTATGCTGTTTTGATTATTAGATTATATGCATATATTTATTTATAGTTGCATGTTTTACATTTTTATATGAGAAAATAGATCAAAAACACGTATTTTTTATTTATTTAAAATAATAAACGAATTTATCATATTTATCTGTCTCTCATTTTTGCATAAACAATTAGAATTTTACCAATTAAGTCACTTTTTTGTTTGACTTGATTAAAAAATAAAGAATTTAAAAATTTAAATGACAAATTTTGCTATTAATGTTTTACTATGTTGGATTTAGAAATTACATCGGCTCTAATAAAGATATAGATAGCTCTATTAACGTATCTTTCTAAAAATGAAACTTAACCTATTATACGATCTGTATTACTTATCATATTTAGTGTTTGTTCTATAGCATTTAGTTGTATAGTGTTAGTTCTATTATGCTATCAACAAAAAAATGAAATGTATCAAAACAAATTACACTAACTCATAAAAAAAATCTACAATAACTGATTAACCTTCAATAAAATACGTTTTTTCGGTTTGGACTTCAGCAATCAAACAGTATAATATAATATAGTTCAATCTTGTATACCATAACGATATTAACTTGACTAATTTTATTTGTTCATTGCCAAAAATTGCATTTCTTATAAGTTAAAAAAATATGTAAGGAGCGAAATTTTTTATGGAATAATGTTTTAAACTTAACAGTTTTTAAAAACTAATTGTGAAAAAGACAACTTGTTTACTATTCATAAATAAAATATTACGACCGAAAGGTTTTGTTTCATTCAAAAGCATATAAAACTTATTCATTTTCTTAGTTGTGAGCAGACATTGCTTCGGGTTTTTAATGTCAGGTAGAAACATAAAATAAATATACGACTCTTTCTCATTCAAAAACTTCTTTCTGAAGTTGTAGATATTTTTTGTTAAAAAATTAGTTTCTAACATTACTTTTCCAAGGCTTTAAAGATTCTAAAGTAACAAAAAGTTAACTATAACAAGGATTTAGGAAATTCACCATTGAATATAAAGTTATTAAAAATGCAGAAGTTGATGAGTTTATTCCAGTATTCTGGACTAATATTGAGGATATTGTTGTAATTATTGTAATATGAGGTGAGGACATCCTTTAAATGATAAAGTGGTATACTAGGGAAATTCATCTGTTCTTAACTTTTTAAATAACAATAACAATAACTCCATTGATACCTATGACCTTAAAGATCTCTTCCCTAGTATACCACTTTATCATTTAAAGGATGTCCTCACCTCATATTACAATAAAACAACATTATTACAATAATTACAACAATATCCTCAATATTAGTCCAGAATACTGGAATAAACTTATCAACTTCTGCATTTTTAATAACTTTATTTTTAATGGTGAACACATATATCTACAAACAGTAGGCGTACCACAAGGTAGTAATTTCAGCAGTCTCCTCACCAACCTTTTCCTTCACTGGTTTGAAAAAAACTATACCTTTCTTGACTTCAAAGCCTTTAGATATATTGATGATTTAATTGTGTTCAATAACCCTAAATTTAATAACATTTGGCGTTATATCTACCCTAGCGAACTTATCTTAAAGAAAACCAACAGCTCTAATTCTTCCATACAATTCCTCGACATCGAAATTATGTACAATAACTCTACCATTACTACTTCCATCTACGACAAGCGTAATGATTTCAATTTTAAAGTCATCAAATTCCTTCCCTGGTCCTCCAATCTCTCCATTAAAGTTTATCGCAACACCATTCTCAATCAGTTCCACAGAATAAATTTCACCTGCAACAATAATAATCATGGTATTTCTCATTTAAAGGACTTCTACAATTCTTTAATAAACAACAACTACCTTCCAAACTTCATTCGAAAATATTTACCTTCACCAAAGACGTCACCACCTTAAACCTCATGTCCATGCCTTTTTATCTGTGACCGTTACTGCTTTTTCTGTTTCAGTTCGTATTCTAACGGTTCTTTTTGTTTGTTGTACTTGGTTCCGTTGGCAACATTCTTCTTAGGGTCTGTTATTTTTTCATTATTTCATATTTTTCGTTTGATTTTTCCTTTTACTCCTGTTTTTATTGTTTTTATTCTTTTTCCAACGCTGTTTCGGGGCAATAGGGATCATTTCTTGACTTTATGTCCATCCCAAATAGAAAAACAGCGTTTATCCTTTTAATGGTGCTAATTGTTGCTTGTGCCTTGTTGAATATATAATAATATATATAAAATATATAATATATATATATATATATATAATATATATATATATATATATATATATATATATAATATATATATATATATTATATATATATTATATATATTATATAATATATATATATATAATATATATAATATATATATAATATAATATATATATATATATAATATATATATATAATATATATATATAATATATATATATATATATATATATATATATATATATATATATATATATATATATATATATATATATATATATATATATATATAATACCAACTTAACTCTTTTGACATAACATCGTGTGCAGCGTTGGTACTTAAATACGCATATTTAACTTGCTCTTCTATCTACATGGAACATTATTCGTCTGGAGTTTTGGCTACACAGACCGCTTATAGGTCAGCAGTTATTTTGTTCATCAGCAGTTATTGATAATATCAAATAAAACCTTTATGAGTAAAAATTTGGAGGGTTTGTGTAAACAAAATTGACTGTATTTTATTTTGCGTTTGATGAGCCCATCCATTTCGCCGTATCCTATGTAATGAAAAAAAAACGACCGTCACTTAAAAACTAGAGCTAACTAACATTTTTTAAGGTGATATTCGTGTTTAGCACGTTGAAATCATTCGGAATTGGGTACTTTAATCTCATTCGCATTTTCACTGTTGAGCAGTGTTATTGCACGCTTGTTAACGGGAACTATTACTAGTTTTTTTGTAGAACATTTCTCTACTTCAAAGAAACTCGGCTGTTGACTATAAATAATTGAAAGTAAAACGGTTACTGTATTACAGCTAAGTTTCTTCAAAAAAAGTTATCTGCAAAGAATTGCAAAGAATTTTCTGCGTTGCTGTTTGAGAACCCGTTTTTATAAAAAAAACATTGAAGTCATATACTACTTTTATATATCTCTTAAATAACTCAGAGTAATATTTTATCCTTTTGACAAAATATCCAATCACATCAACATTCCTGTATTAACTTTCGGTTCTCAGATAACAACAGCCGTCGACCTTACGTTGTTGAGACCATAAAAGAAAGAACATGAATTTGGGCTGAAACGTTAGGTTTATGGATAAAACCACTTGCACCATAAATATTTTATTTCAAATCGCAATACTGTGCTGTTTTAGTGTAATGAGTTTGGAAATAAAATGTAAGGATTGGTAAAGAATAAACTTTTCGATGAAAGTTATCTCTTTAAACGAGTATTATATTTCGTCTACATGAAATCTTGTGAAAAAAATACGAATGTAAACTTAAATTTATATTGCATTTCTCTAAAGTAACCTTAAAACTATATGTACAGACATAAACAAAAACATACTATAACAAAAAATAAGTGTGATAAACTTGTCCTTTGGTAGCGCAATAAAACAACAAAGGGTAGTGCAATGATTCTATTGTTGGTCAATTTTTCTAGTAAAAACTTTGAAAGCAAAATATTTAGATTTTAAACTCCTATTATACAGAAGATTTTTGTTCGCAGGACCTGTTGCTTCTTGTATGAAAGTTTGTTTGATAGCTAACTTCCTTTTGTTTACTTTATTCTTCCCTAAACTTTAAACGTAACACATGTTTAAACTGCGGAAGTTATAACGAAAGAGACAAGATAAACTTTGAAGAGTAATCCTCAACAGTAACCCCTTCAAGAGACTTTTTCTTTCGTTCGAAACATTTCATATAATAGGAAATGTGTTAAACTAAAGCTGTTTTTCAGTTGGAAAATGTTGGCTTTAAAGTCCTAACTTTGAGTAAGTCCTTGCTAAATCAGCCAAACAGAACAAGATAACCGAAAACATTACTGGTTTCTTCTATTATTTAGTTCTAATAAAATTGTCTACACAGTTTTAAAAAAATGCTTGAATCAGGTTCTCTTGAGATCTTCTTGAATGTTGTAGGGAGAACTTGGGACATTTGACCCATAAGGATACATGAACCAATGCCTTTTTCTCAGCATTGGAAAAGTTTTATGAGTTGGAAGTGGCATCACTTCTTTCCTTTCAGTCAGCTGAACACATGGTGAAAAAACCCAACTGAATCATTGCGTACGTGTTTAGCTATACGAAGAAATACGTTTTCATGCACTGAAAGTAAATTTTTGGCGCCATACGATTTTTCGGTCTACTTTTTTTGGGTTAAAGGATAGAGTTTTTCAATTAGTTACTTGTTTTGTTCATGCTATTAGCTAAAATAACGTGCATAATAGTGCTAATGTAATTATTAGCAAATGTCTTTGTTTTGGGGTTAAACAAAAAAAGGAGAAACTAGGGATACTTGACCCAAGCAAACAGAAATATACCAAGTAAATTTTAAAAAAAAGCACTGGGTATTTACTTTAAAAATAATCTGGGTATTTCTGGGAGTACAAGGTTTGTTGGGAAAATACAAGGACATTTTTAACGAACTTTTTGCGAGCTTCAGCATCCAGAAAAAATCGATGGAAAAGGCTTTAAATGACCTGAAATGGATAATACATCCCAAGTTGATATTGCTCAAATAGAAGTTCAACCAACCTGTGTTTTCTCTGCAAAATGAAAGAATCCACAGTCTTGTATTTAGACAAGATTATTTGACGTTTAAATTTGATAAGTTCGTTAATATAAGCATAATTAATGTGATAAAAATAAGAAGTAATAATTTTGTCTTAAAAAACTATAAAATCTATTTAAACTTTATAATATGATGTTAGTTTTGTTATTATGTAAAAGTATTTTGGTAATTTAAAGTCTTACTACCAAATTTTTGGGTTGGGTCATGTATCCCTAATGGGTGGGTAATGTATCCCTAATGTATCCCTATGCATCGGTATACTATGAGCCAAAACTAAAGTTTGAAATAATTTATATTTTACTTATATTGCAGTTAATACTTAAGAATACTAATATATATTGTGTAATACTTATTAAAGTATAAATTGATTGCATTTGCACAACCATAAATAGTGTTGTTTAAAAGTTACAAGCCAAAACTACAAGTTGGGTCATGTGTCCCTGGTTCCCAGTATATTTAAACAATTTCTAAACAAATTATTTTAATATAACGTTTAATTATTATTTGTTTAAATTGTCTGGCATGCTGGCAATATGCAGAGTAGTTCGTCTAGACATTAATTGTAAATTAGTTTCTATCTTCGAACATAATACTTCCTTAATACAGTAGGCAATCTGAAATTGGAATCCCAATTCTTTCCAATCACAGTAAAGTCTACTATCCGGAAATCAATTAATGCTTATGAGAACTGTAAGTCGCATATACCCTTAGATTTAAGATATTAAATTGGTAAATCATTTACTACTCAGGCCAAAACTGATCTTTCATTTTGAGTAGGACAGTCAACAAGTTCACTTTATTTAATGATTTTTAAGTCAATTCGACTTTTAACTTTATCCATTTGTTATAAAAGTAAATAATGTCTACTAACTATCATAATTACACACAAGATCGTTTGTGTTGTGAACAAATCGATATAATAGTATGACATTGTTTTTATTATATCCCAATTTTCGGTACTTTTCCACTTCCACTTGGTGTACGCAAATATCGGAAAAAAAAAGAATCTCTAACAGCTCAATTTTCTGGTGACAAAACACAGTATACACAGCTGAAGGTTACCAAAGAAAATATTCCATATGGAAACGGTTGTACATTTTGGCGACAATATCGCTTAAACATGGAAAAATAGAAAAGTAACCAAATTTTAATACCTGGAAACCTATATGTATTTGGAAACATGTAGATTAAATTTAAAATGACACAAACCAATTTGCAAATAAAAATATTAAATGAATTTTAAAGAAATTAATTTTTTCTTTTTTTTTCTTCTTTAAAAAAATATTTAATGAATAGGAATTATTATTTGAAAGCAATTGTGCTAAAGTTTATCTTATACATTAACATCGTTGTTTATTAAGATTGGTTAAAATGAAATGACTTTTTGTGTAAATCAGCTGCGAAATAATAACATCAATAAAATACTAGATTTCTTAAGTATATTTTAACACAACTATATATTTATGTTAAAAACACAAAGTCTACTGCCGTCCATGCAATCAGTATACAAATGTTATGTATACGTTGCTTCATAAAAATGGTGTCAGGCTACCATACTCCAGCTTTATAGAGAAAAGTTTCAAGAATAAGAAATTTAGTCCTATATTGCGGTTTTGTGTTACCCAAGAATTCATTGTGACGTTACTCTATAAATCTGGAGGCAACAATTGCTGTTACCACTTATGTGGGCAGGTTACCTTCAGTAACTTCTCCATTCAGCTGAAGTAACGTTACACTTACTTTGCACAGTAATTGGAATAGCCTGTTAAGGAAAAACTCTTATGAATTAATATACTTCGATGCTCTGCTAAATCCTACAAGTTTTAATAATTCTCAAGCAAGCCCTTTGATTTGACGTGAATGTCATAATATGAATTAATAATGGCAATAGAACATAAATAGAGACAAAGAGAAAATCGCGCTTTGACTTTTTTTAGTATATATCGCTGGCAGCCAAAAGGAAGCATAAAGAAATATGCATATATTAAGGCCCTTATCTACTTTATGTTTGTTTATGCAGTCTCAAAATGTTTTTATTCAAGATATTTCACGTTTAGGTCCGATTTATTTAAAACAAAAACTTTACCGAATATTTTTAAATTTTCCCTTCTCCTCTTTTCCACTAAAAAAATAACTTTGTCACAAACGTAGTTTTTTAAGAATATCAAAGAAGGAAGAAAATAAAAAAAAAATACAAAAAAATTATATCAAGAAAGGTCATATATTCTTCAAAAGGAATTATCTAGGAGAATTTAAAAAAAAACCTACTTTTTTTCTATAACTTCTAACTAAAATGGTGTACAAAAGAAACCCATTTCAGTACAAAAACATGTATAATACTCAAATATTTTTGTGATATTTGTGATTACTTCTATGAAGTCGATTACAGAAAATCTTTTTTAAAATATCAAAAGCACTTATTGGGATTTGAGTTTTCTTGATAGGGAATCTCATGAAAAAAAAAGGTAAATCTTAGTTTTCGGGATTTTTTTTATGCAGGTTAATAAATTTCCATTTTAAGGAATAATACTTTATGGTAATTTTCAAATTTACAACAAAATTATGACTTATATTTCCTTCTAGTTCATCTACGTGCTACTTTGTACTTATTTTAAAGTAATCTAATGTTATTTAAGCAAGTCATTTTAAAAGATCAAAGATCTATAAGGCATGCAAACTTAGAAATAGTTTAAAATATGGTGGTGGAGGGATATCCCTCATCCCTCCACTGATGCAGAACTGTCATTTCTTATCTACTAATAAAGTTACTTCTAACTATTTTTCATAAAATAATACTTTTACTTTAGTGTTTCAGATAAAGCAGTAAACGAAGTTTACTTTACTCATCAGTGATATGCAAGATGCAAAACAAAAATATGCATAATAAGTTAATAATAAAAGATACATCAAGATACAGCATAAAAAGTCAAAAAGGTTTTGTACATTTTTTGTCGCAATCAAATACTTGCTGAGAAACAGAAAATCTCGTTTTCATTACATGAGTTAAACATAAAAAAGCATATTTTAGAAATGTTTTGTGGAAATTTATTCATCTTAACACGACTTACACGACAAAGCCATTTTTTAACCAGTGGTAACTATATATATTTTTTTCTAATGTATTTATTCTGAAAATGCAATATTGTGTCACTTTTTTTTCTTTCTAATGTTTCATCAAAAAGAATACAATCTCAAAAAACAATGAATACAAACGTTTTTAATATTTATAAATGCACACAAAATACTAAATTCAATGTTACTTGAAATATTGACATAATTCACATTAGGGTCATGTATTTAGAAATTATTAATCACTATAAAAAAAGAATACAAAAATTCCATGAAGTAAAGTATTTGTAAATAATTAAGTCTAATTGTTTAGTTATAGACGTATCATAATATAATAAATATCGTCATATTTGTATTTTTTTTCAGAAATTTAACTTTTAACGTTTAATACAGTTTAACATAATAATAAAAATTATACACTTCGACAGTTAATGCAATGTACCGTAATAAAAAATTTATTCAAGACACTTTTGAAGACAAAAAAATAATGTTAAACATTGTACTCAAACAAAATATAAATTAAAATATTATTAAATTCAAGAAAACACAGAAACAGTTTAATGATACTGTCTTAATAAAATATTTAATATGTACGAATTTTAAAAATTAAAGAAAAGTACCTTTTAAAATTAATTTTTAATACTAATATATTTTAATGTAGTTAGAATAAATACGTAGTTGCTTTTTACCTTACCCATTCTCTAAAAGTGATAATTTTTATAAATGTAGAAAAAATAATCGTGGGACTACAAAAAATAATATTGATTGAGGTATTGTGTTTACTAAGATACTTTAGAAACAAACAGATACATTTTTTCATGTTTTTTTAATGTAACTTAGTAACAAGTCATACGTACCATTAAACGAATATCAATCTAAAAGTATCTGTCAACTGTTTATCTGTCAATATTAAATCTTTCGAAATCCGTATAAACCGTCCCCGAATAAAATCCTAAGCTGACCAATCAGAATCAAGTAATGATAGCACTAATCCTAGGTAAAGCTAAGGATGTGGTTGCGACGTCTACGGTTGCGATAGCAATTAAGTCCACAGTAATATCATTAATGACCTTCTTATAAAATAAAAAAAATCTTCTATTTAGAGTTTACCGGATCAAAATGTTGTTTTTCTGGTTTAAAAATATACTAATGTCATATAAAAATATTATTTTTATTACGTAATTTGGCTTGTATCAAGTAACGATGACGTATATAATCCTTGATTTCCCAGGAATTTTTTCTCCAAATGGTGGTCTGTTCCCACTTGACATTGATTCATTAATTGAGAATTGAAAGTGAATTTAATTTTATTTCTCATTTCTGTTGTCACGCAATACCTGAAACATGCCTATTAACAAACCAAATTAGGCATTTTCTGGTATTTTTTTACATATCCTTGGGTCAAAATTCGACCAGTTCCATTATGTGTGTGACCCTAAGATAGTCCAAAAATAAAAGTGGGTCGTCGTTGACGTCCTTCCACGTCAAACCGAGGCAATGTATTATGTGTTCGGGACTGGCTCGAGCACCTGCACGACAGTTGGGGCAGTCAGGGAACAGCTTGGTTCCGTCCTCAAACTAATCTTTTAAATATGTTACATTATTGGGAAGAAAGTCTTACATTTTTTTTTATTTTGAAAGTGGGAAGATGACGAAATTTTTACCAACGCGAGAATAATAATTAAATTTTTATTTGAAATTCATCTAAAAATATTCACCATTACTTAACGTCGTAATCTGACTTTTTTAAACAGGAAAATGTATCAAAGATACTTCGTTTTTATATGAGATGTAGAGATCAAACATGTCCAACTCATATAGGGGCGCCAGAGGGCGCCACGATCGTCATAGTAACTCTGGAAGGAAGGAAGCGGAAATAACTGTGACCGTGTGGATTTGTATTTAAAAAAAAACTAGGGAAGACGAAAGATGTTGTAGTTTTAAGAGCACATTTTTGTAATTTTGTTTTGTGTTAATTGATAATTCTAAACTATGTTTAAAATGTTATTAAATCAAACTTCTGAATCTTTCATCGTATTGGTTATTGTTTTCGAGTCAGATTGAATTTCCATGACCATGAAATGACGAACATCTACAGTATGCTTTGGAATAATAATAGGAAACAAACTCATTTTGGGTTGCTAAAACGCATATTACTTACAAAGTATAACAAATACAAGAATAACACAAAAAATAGAAAAATATTATTTGTTAGGTTTCAGACTACGAGTTTATTTCCGGAACGTTAATGTAAAAATTAATTACTACTTATACCTAAATTCTTAAAATGTAAAATAGCATGAAAAGGCACCTAAAACACCTAATACACTAAATACACTTAACATGTTGTGATTCTTATTTGTTAAAAGTCAGTTATTGTTAGAAAATCAATGATATTTAAATTGAAAGGATTTTTATTAAAAGAAATAATTTAATTACTTACTTTGTTATACGCCTTTGACGAAATCACACATAAACTCTTATTGAAATAAATTTTGTATCATTCCAAAAATTGAAGGCGTCCTCGTTAAATATTTATTAACATACCATTTCTTTCAGGAAAATGTAATTTGTTTCTTTTAAAATGTAACATTTAGTTTTGTTAAATTCCTGAAGAAGTGAAGACGTATCTTTTTGTTACGTTATAACTTTAATAATAAATAAACTATAATTTATAACTTTGAAGAAGTGTCAACTTCATTTCTCTGCCACAAATTTCAAAGTAGCAAAAATGTTCCTGATTGAGATAGAATCCTAAGTTTATTTTATGTATTTTACTTGACATATAAAGCCTAAAGCTTCACAAAAGAAAGAAAAGCAACTAACAAAAACTTTTGTGGTCATAATATTTTATAATAAATAAAAGGTGTGATGTGTTTTTGCTCCCGTAATGTATTGGTTAGAGCTACGCACTGCAATACCTGTGGTTTCATTTCCAGGTAGAACTCGTTGCGAATTCTAACCTTTATTCTTGTACCTAAGATAAATCTCTTAGACTGTTTGTGAATAAAAAAAGTAATTTTTATTTCTGTTATACTTGCAAAATATATTTTCCATAGAAAAATATATGGGTTATTACTGAGAAAACGTACAATTTGGCTCGAACAAAAATATTGATGACAGTTTTAGAAACTTTGGATTTGATTTACACTTACATACTACATTGAAACTATAACATAGGTCTAGATTATACAATAAATTTTCTCATCTGTTTGTGTTTAAATGTTTTGTCATCCATTTCATTTTTACAAACATAGAGCTATATATAGCTTAAATCGATATGAAACGTGTGTGGAAATGGTTCTTGATCTATTTTCTTCCAAGACTAAGTAGAATGTAATGACGAAAGTAAACAAAACTCTTTTCTTGATAAAAAGTTTTGGTTAGATCGAAAATAAATGACAGTGTAATCCATATAAAATACTTCCATTTATCGTTCAAATTGTTTCGCTTTTCTTCTAAATCTTTTTGATTTATGACATAAAAATAGAATAACTATCGACTGTAGTTTCGAGATTTCACTTAGTTACCTTCCGGACAGGGAGCATGAATAATGGCTCAATACAAAATTGGATTGGATTGTTTTAAAAACATAGAAATAAGTATAATGAATCAGTATTTCGTAGCATTATTTTCTAACCACATTTTATTTTATTTTAACTGCTTTACTTAAAAATGTATAAATCTATAATTGATATGAACACTGCACAGCTTTGAATTATAAGATATTGATGTGTATTCAAATTTTTAATATGCCTCAATTAATATGCACATAATTATAAAAATTAGAGGTTTATAACGCTACACTACTTTCAACTACCCTCAATAAGAATTGGTATTTATGCATTTTAAAAAGTTAACGAAGTTATAATTGTATAAGTTAATATTCGGTAAGAGTAAAATCAATCTAACAATACAAATTATTGCAAGAAAAATATTATTTTGCAAACAAGTAAAATAGATTAAAATTTCATGGATTTCCCTTTTTCATTTATTTTACTGATATTGTAGTTAAAATATTTATTTTCATAAGAGTTTATTAAATTAAGTTATTACATATCTTGTCACATAATATTTTGTATTAAAATAACAATTAACGCGTAAAAAAGTATTTAAAGTATTATAAACAAAGTGTGCAGGTTTCATTACGTTGTTTTAAATTACGAGCATATTTGATCGATGTTCTTGTCAAAAGTGTTTTTAGTTTTAGAAGGGTTTTTATTTCGACTTGAGATATATTTTTTATTAAAAAGTGAAACAATATTATTAAGATCAAATCTTTGGTTTTGAAAAGCATTTTTTTTTTAAATTCTACCCCGTAATAAAATGTCATGGGAATATTAAAAAAACTTCAATTTCTATTCAAATGAGAAGCCATATGAAGCTATAAAATAATAATACGAATAATTAGGTAAGTTGAAAAGTCTTTATCTTACAATATTTTGTAAAAAGAAAAATGAGGATGTGTGAAGACACTAAAATTGCCATTGATTGTTTTTTTATTTTTTAAATAATATTCCACTTAATTTTCCTAATATCACAACATTTTTTTATTTACGATTAAAAATGTAAGATTTTTTTCATGTTTGGTGCAATAGCTGGTTGTTGCTTAAAATTACGCTGAACTGCTTAGGGAAGACTCTTTGATGAGATGGTTCATCTAGTCTCTTTAATGGAATCTCCTTAGATCATAAAATAATAAAACCATATTAATTTTTTTTCTTGAGAGTATTGCCATCAATCGTTAAATTTTTTCCAAGTAATGAGGATTTTGTTTAAAAAGTTAGTTTTAAATTGTAATTTAGATGTTAAAGCATTATATATAAACACTTCAACGTATACAGTGAAATGTTCTTAAACCAGCATTATCTTATTCATTCATGATTTGAGGGGTTCCGAGAAAACGGGGACCGCCAAAATTTTCTAACATTATAAGAGAAAATGCCATTAATTTAGCATTTGATGGTACCGTTTTACCATCAAATGCTGTTGCCTATAAAAATTGAAGGGCAATTGATAGTAAATTTACCGTTTTTTTGTTACATGTTGCATGTGTTGTTTAAAAAACAATCAAAAATTAAACTTTTAAGCCCATTGAAAACCCTATTATGATTTTAAAGGAAACCATATTGAGCTGCTAATTCTAGAAAAAAGCTTGGTTCAAGCAATACAAGTTTTATTTTTTAAATTTATTCGATAGGTATTTAACGGTCAGTACAAATACCCAATACTAGCCTTCACGACTGAGTAATTATTTTTTCGGTTCAATATTAGGCCAAGCAAGAGATTCCTGGATCGAAACCAGGCCGGTGGTCCTCCTGACCTCTACAAGTATTTTGCAGGTGGAAAAATATATTCAGAGTGCGTCATGCATATTAGATAAGGGATAATTGTCAATTTTTATTTTATCTTTTAGCATATTTATATGGAATTGAGTTGGAGTTTTGTTTAACTTTGTACTTTTTCAAATTAAGGACTTTTAAATGGAAAATTTTCGATTTTTGCTAAAGAAAATCTATCCGAACTGAACTCCATCCCTAACCGTACTCTGGAGGGCCATGAGCAGTGGTGCGTGGATAATATGTCTGTAAATATAAACAAAAGCACCAGTAAATTTTTCCCTCTCAACCGTTAGCCTTTTATTCGCGAACTGGTTTATCGGGGAGATAACTTTCATTAAGGACTTGATTTTTTTTTTCCAACTTACTAATTCCTCCACATATCTAGGTATCATCTTTGACAACAAGTTGTCTTATAAAAAGCATGCTGAGCATGTCACCACAAAATTAAAAAAAAAAAAAAATACTTGAAACTTCAAATCAACAGAGCCTACAGACATTTATTTCGCAAAGATGCCGCTCAGGGTTACCATGACAAACCCTGGAGTATTCTTACCACTTCCTCCGTTGTGTTCCTGACGTCCCCCGTTCAATTGCATCGGCGAGTTTCAGACTTATGACTGGGCACGGCTGTCTGCGTGCCTATCTTTTCCGTTTTAACATTGTTTCGTCTCCCGTATGTGCTCTTTGTGATTCTGGACAAACTGTGAACGCTTCCGACTTGGACAAATGCTCTGCATTAACTGTTTTTAGTTCCATTGTTGAAAAATGTTGGAGAGCGAGAAGCCCTAGTGGCCAAGCACCTGGCTGGCATTTGAACAATAATAATTTTATTTTAGCTAATAAGTCTTTCTATAGAGAAAATGACAATAGTTTCTGAAAACCCCTAATATTGAAATCGTAAAAATAAGTTTTTTATCGTTTCTTTCTCAAGTTAAAATTGTTTTTAATAATTGGCAAAATATAGAAATGTTCTTGGAAATTTGTTGTAAAATTAGTCGTAACTAGAAAAAAACTTTAACATTCAATTGCAAATATTTTTAATGTTTTTCATTTGAATGACAATTTTAATACACTGCTCACAACAATTAGGGGAGCCCATGGTTTAAACTTTTTCACTCCCAATGATTCCATTTGGAATCATCAGCTTGCAATTTTTTTCCGACTAAGTTAAGCTGGCAATTATGTATCATTAGATAGAAGAATCTGTTTTTTGAAGAATTAAATCATGATTGTTTTAATTAAATGAAAATATGAAAAACGTGGTAATATAAAATTCACTCTGAAACAATGTTAGCAAATAAATTAACCCTAAATTCTTCATGCATGAATTTGTTTTTAATTTTAACTATTTTTAACACATAAAGTTTTGAAAAAGTATTGTTATAATTTATTCAAAAGTTATGATTCAATTTTTTTCCCTTAAATTTTAGTTAAAAAAATTACGATCCCCCTCCCCCTATTTTTTTACCATTTCATTCTGGATGCATAATGAATCTATTTAACATATTCGAGATTTTTAGAATAAAAAATAAAAAGTTGAGACTGAAAGGTAACAAAAGCACGCAAAGTGCTCCACTATTTGTTTTAATAAGCGCACATCTTAATTACTTCATCAATCACAAACTAAAACTATTTACTTTGTTCTACGTAATAGTTTCTAATTGTTTTCCAAATAACCTTTAACATAAAAAAAATAATGTGACACGTTTTCCAAAAAGCTTACATCTAAAATGCTAAATAAATAATGCTATCAGTTTAAAAAAAACTATTTTAAACTTCATATTTTGTATCACTTACAGCTAAAAGATAATTCTAATCGAAAACTTTCATTAAGGACTCGATTTTTCTTATCAAAGTCTCAAGAATGCACCACTGCCATTAATGTTTATCAACACACGCATAAAAAATATACGTTCTAGTAGTACAGTCGAAATAGAGTTTGGGGTGGAACAAATTGTAACATAAACTATTCTTGTTGCAAATGGTAGGTAGCATGCTTCTAATGAACATACTAAAAATCGCAATCCGTACTGTCGCGCAAAATATGTTTTTTTGGCCGCCATCTTAAAAAACGTCATTTTTTTTTTTAAAAAATCACAATAAACCATAATATGTCGAGTTTGGGATCAAACTAAAGGAAATTTTATGCTGACAAAGAATATAATATTGGTTTTAAAACTAAAATATTTACAAATGTGATTTTAGAAGGAAACAATGAGAAAACGGCCGAAAAAATTTCACTGCAACGGAACTACCCTTTGCCATTATTGAGATGTCCAACAAAAGTTTGTTACTTTGCAACTCAAAGCCATGCTTTAATGAATAACAAACATGGAGTCCCCAATAATAAGCAATATTGAACAAACCCTCATGAAATGCACTAAAGCAATGGAGAGGGAATGACTGAAAGTCAATTACGTGAAACCTGGATTTTAAATCATTCGAAAAGAAACGAAGTAACAATGAGTTTACTGACCAGTGTTTCTCTTTGATCTAACTCATGCAAGATTACAAAAGATTTTGTAGGTTTTTTTTATAGACCATACTCCATTTACTGTCTCTTCAAGTGTTATGTGGAATTTATTTTAATGGTATAACAGATAGTGCAGACAAGGCTAACGATGGGAAGAAATATTCAAAATAAACTAACAAACTTTTTAGAGATGGAGCTTTATTGAAAACTGACTAAGCATTTACGATGAAAATATGGAAAATAAAGGTTAATATGGCTATTGAAAGTGCTGGTGAAACTCATCGTATAAATTCGCGTCTTTTAGCACAGAAGATGCGTGCTTGCATCCCCTAGGATAATATAGTACAGGATGAAAAAGATTTTTCAATTACGAGTTTTCTATACATTTCCAACTTCATTATTTGACCATAACACTCGGCAAATGAGGAAAACGAACAAATATTTTGCAAACTCATTAAATTCCATTCCCCAAACACTGGGGGGTTCCGCGTGAGGCTGACCACCTTACCGGAACATATGCCTAGCACCCCAGAGCCCCAGGTCACGAAAGCTGAGATGGGCACGGCAGGCCTTGGCCCAGTAATGGGCTCTTGCGCCGAGGAGTTTAGTGTAGTATTAGATTCCATTAATAACAATAAAGTTCAGATGTATCCTTATGCCCAGCAAAGCACTTCCTACGTCCTTGATAATAGTGCATTAATTCTCCTGCTGGACCACTTCTACAACATTTGGGGGATGTCACAAAGCAATACTAGTATAATATAACTGCTATACTAACTAACTTGTATAGTATAATGATTAGTGTACATTTTAATAATATTTTTTAAAATTATTTTTATTTCTTTAAAACCCATATTTTTAATTAGAAGCTTTTGAAACTAATGAAATTGCAAAAGAATATTTGTCCGTTTTCCTTGTTTGTCGAATGATTTTGATCAAATAATAAAGTTCATTATGTAGATAACTCGTAATTGAAAAGAAATTGCAGTCTGTATTCTATGATTCAAGGATATATAAGAAAGTCATGTGTGTTAAAAGACGCGTATCTATATGATGAGTTTCACCAGCAATAACTAGTCATTTTTCAATATTTCCATCATATCTGCATGGTCAGTTTTCAATACAGTACTTCCATCTCTAGAAGGTTTATAAGTTTGTTTTGAATATCTATTCCAATCATATCACGTTAACTTTGTCTGCACTAACTGTTATTCCATTAAAAGATTCCATCAAACACTTGAAGAATCAGTAAATGGACTGTGATTTATAAAAAAATTGTATTGCCTTGTGTTGGCATCACTATGGATTGAAGTTTTAAGAAAGCGCGATAACGCGCGATAATGTAGTTTTTAAAAAAGAAAAGTCAGTTGAAAGTTTGTTGTGAAGAATAAAGTTTGGCTTTGAAAAGAAGCCGTTACGATTGTGTTTTTGTATGTTAATTATGGAATATTAACGTTATAAAGTTTTACGATTACATTTCGGAAGTGGGATATAATAGCCATATACACCGCCAACGATAACGACGTACGCAGACCAACGGTTTTAAAACGAAAAAAAAGTGATTCGAAAATAACGGACAGCAACGAACGACGAAAAGGTACGGACTTGATGTAAAAGTTACTTAAATATACTTAAATACGTTTACGGTTTTAAAAAATTGCTTATTTAGGGAAATATAAGAAATCTCATTTGTTAGAATTGGCGACGGAATTAGATGAAACAGTTGATCAAAGTATGAAAAACGCTTGTTTAAGACAGTTGATTGAAAAATCGCCAAATTATGACGAAGAATATGTCAAAGCGATGCTGACTAGGTTTGTGGAGGAAGAAAACGAGCGTAAGGAAGAAGAAAAGCTACAAAGACAAGAGGCGAATAGAAATCCAACGAATGGAAACCGATCGCATACGATTGGAAACTGAAAGACAAGAGCGAATGGAAATCCAACGAATGGAAACCGAACGCATACGATTGGAAACTGAACGCTTAGAAAAAGAGTGAGCATTGAGCATATGAGTTAGAAAAATTACGAATTGCTAACAGCGGAGTGAACAAAGAAAGTAACTCTGACCAGGACGTGGTTTTAATTAAACCGAATAACGATTTGCAGAATTTAATTCGTAGATTTGATCTCAAGGAATCGGAAATAAGTTTGTATTTGGTTCTTTTCGAGCGCCAAGTGCGGAGGGCTAAAATAGCTCAAGAAGAGTGGGTAAGCCATTTATTAGGTTTATTACCGTATGAGATCACACAAATAATTGCTAGAGAACCCGAAGAGAAAGCTAATGATTACGAGCATATTAAGAAATTGTTGTTGAAGCGTTTTAAACTCAGTCCGGAGAAATTTCACCAAAAGTTCATTTTTCACCAAATATCAAACAGTACTTGGAGTGACTGCGCGTTTGAATTGCAGAACTACTTTGAAGAATGGATTTCAGGATTAGGAATTAAAGATTTTCAAGGTTTAAAGGAATTGATGATTACTGATCAGAGATGAAGCGCCGAGTCCCGATTGAATTGAAGGAACGTTTCATCGATCAATGGGCAAAATTTTGGACGCCAAAAGAACTCGCCGACAAGTTGGACGAATATGAAACCGTGCGAAGTAATAGACCAAAAGCCAAAGTTTATGAACGCAAGCAAGCAAATAATTTTAATAAGAGTCAAAATAATACTCATTCTCAACGTCCAGGTAGCTTTTATAACAGCAAATTTAAAAATCAAGTTCCACAAGTAGAAGCAAATGAAAACAATGGTGGAACGAGTTTTCGCAAACCAATTCGGAATGATAAGGATGAACCCAAATGTTTCAATTGCAATTATTATGGACATATTTCCAGGGATTGTCCCGAAAAGAAAAATGATTCTGAGAAGGCTGTTACTAATTTGATAACAAAAACGACAAGCAGTTCAAACGCACTACTCTATATTAAGAAGGCAAAAGTCAATAAAGAAAATTTCATAGATGCGATTATTGATACCGGAAGTTCTTTCTGTTTGATGAAGAAGTCAGTTGCTGAAAAGTTGGATATAGAAGTTATCCCCGAAGTAACCGATATTTATGGATTTGGAAATCAGATTAAACCAGCAAGTAAAGCTCTCAGAAAGGCAGTGGTGGATATTGAAATCGACGAAGTTATAGGTAAAGATACGACAATTCTTCAAGTTGGTGATGAGTCTCTGCCAGTGGATTTACTAATTGGAAGAACGTGGTTAGATTTACCTCATATTGCCTATGCTAGGGTAGGAAATGAGCTGCATATTGATGAAGCACCGTTTAGTAAACTACAAATCAATCTAAATAAAACTAAGGTTAACTTTGAAGGCTGTGGAAGAGACAGTACTGGAAGGAATACGGTTAATCTAGTTCCGTGCAAATCAGATGAACAGAATTAAGGTTTTTTGTTGATGAGAGACAGGAAAAATGTTGACTGCTTACTAGAGATGAAGGATGGAAAGGTAATAGTACCCGTCTCAAATGAATGAAATGAAAATATTACATTAAGGAAAGGTCAATGTGCCGGGAGAGGTGAAGCTGTACATTTCAGTTCGGGTGAAGATGGTTTTTCGGCAGATGAAGAATACAATGCTGAGAATCCGGTCAGTGGTACTAACGTAGGAGAAAGTATTTTTATATTAAATCAAGTTTCAACAAAAACAGAAAATACGGTTAGTTTTAAAATACCTCTTACTTTAGAAGATATAAAAACTGATGAAAATGTGACTACTGAGCAAAAACAACAGTTGCTTTCCCTCTTGAATGAATACAGAGACTGCGTTGCAAGAAATCTTAGTGAGCTTGGATGCACGGATTTGATTACGATGGAAATCAAGGAGGTGGAAGGTAGTAAACCAGTTTCCATGCGACCATATAGGACAAATGCGGAGGAACGGGCCATTATAAAAGAAATCGTGAAGGAATGGGAAGAAAATTGAGTCGTTAGTGAAACCAGATCTCCTTATACAAGTCCTGTGATGATTGTAAAGAAAAAAACGGGGGACCATCGTTTGGTTGCGGATTACAGAAAATTGAATTTACAGACGGTAAAGGACAAATACCCCTTACCTAGAATAGATGATCTGTTTGAGTCTTTGAATAACTGCAATATATTTTCGACATTGTACTTGGCCCATGGATATTTGCAAATTCCGTTAAGCGAATCTGCCAAAGAAAAGACTGCTTTCATAACACCTGATGAAACCGGACAGTTTGAAAGGAAGATCTTTGGGTTAACTAATGCCCCAGCAGAATTCCAACGCATGATGGACTTGGCGCTGGGACCGTTGTTGGATAAAGCAGTACTTTGATATTTAGATGACACTCTTGTACCTGCAAAAACTTGGACGGAAATGATGGAGAAATTGAAGCTTGTTTTAGAAAGGTTGAAGTCTGCACACTTAACTTTGAAGCTGACGAAATGTGAATTTAGTAAAGAGGAAATTGAGTTCCTAGGCTTTGTGATTAATAAACATGGGATTCAACCAGGGCGAAGAAAAACTAGTGATGTTGCCCAGTTTCCAATTCCAAAGAATGTGCATAAAGTAAGCAGGTATTTAGGTCTAACCAGTTTCTGTGTTGTCAGAGTTGTTGTGTTGTTTCCAGATGTTGTGTTTTAGTGGAATGAAGAACAACAATCGGCGTTTGACAAATTGAAAGAAGACCTGATCAAACGACCTACTTTGGCAGTCTACAATCCCAACGCAAGAATGGAGGTACACACAGATGCAAGCTCTGATGGTATTGCAGGTATGTTGCTTCAATATGGAGACGACGAGCAACTTCATTTAGTTTTTTGTGTTAGTAAAAATACAACAGTCGCGTAGTCGAAATACCATTCCAGTAAGTTGGAATTGATGGCAATAGTATGGACACTAGAGCGACTTCGACAATTTTTATTGGGTACCAGTTTTACTGTACTGACCGATTTTCAAACTTTAATTTATATGAATGCTAAGAAGTCTAATAACCCCCAGATTGCTCGTTGGAATCTCTTCATTCAAGAATACGATTTTGAAATCCGTCATAGGCCAAGCACTAAAATGTCTCATATTGATGCTATCAGTAGAGCTCCAGTTCAAAACGCTTCAGATACGCTTGGCTCCTTGATAGAAAACAATTTAGAGGTTGGTCTTACGTTGAGCGTGGAAGACCAAGTACTCATGATGCAGCATTCAGATGACGCGTTAAAGGAATTAATTGCAACTCTCAAGAAAGATGTAGAAGACAGGACCAAAGAAGATAATCAAAAGGTCCAGAATTATGTTTTGAAGGGAAACAGGCTATTTCGTGCCATTAAAGATGGAGATAAGGAAATACTTTTATTCGTCATACCGAAGAGCATGAGAAAGCTCTTTTTAGTATGTTCATTAGAAGCATGTTACCTACCATTTGCAACAAGAATAGTTTATGTTACAATTTGTTCCAGGTTAAGGTGTTTTTTCGCTTATTTCTACTGCACTATAAAGTTAAAATATTTTGATTAGCAGAATCCGAGAGTTTGTGTATAAGGTGTTTGGAAAAAAATCGTAATTGTTTTCGGTTTGGAAGAACATAACTCCACGGAAAGCGTCAGGAGCATGAATTATTAGTATATTCTCTATCAGGGTTTTTAATACTTTATTTGTACATAAGGGTACACCATAAATAATCTACTCTAATTAATCATCACAGTGTGGTGGTAAAACGGATGTCATCACACTGTGCTGTCGATTTTTATTTGATGTCAAATTGATTGAGCTCTGAATTTTACTGGCAGTTATTGGATGTACCCATCTTCTCTGTTGTAAGTTTCTTATGTGACTATACGTCGTTAAAACATAAATATAATTTAAAACAAGCATTAATACATTATGCAAAATGAAACTTGATTGAAACTTGAAATAATTAAACTAAACTAAACTCCTCGGCGCAACAGCCCATTACTGGGCCAAGGCCTGACGTGCCCACTTCAGCTGTCGTGACCGAGGGCTCTGTGGGCCTAGGCATATGATGTCCCGGTATATTGGTCAGCCTCACTCGGAACCCCCAGTGTTTAGTTCCCAAGCATGCTTGGTACCCATTTTATCGACCCACTCAAGGGATGAAAGGATGGGTCAACCTCGCCCAATCCGGGATTCAATCCCCGGACCTGTGGCGTGGCAATTCGAAGCACTATCACTAAGCTACTGGGCCTCGTTGAAATAATTAACATTATGAAAAAAAGTAAACACATATTTATTAAATATCAGATATTTTAACAAGAGAACTGAACCCAATACATTATTTAAAAAAAACCATGCTTTATAACTCTCCGTGTTATTATATTTTTTCCCATTTTTTATATATAAAGAATATATTAAAAACATGCGACCAAGTTTGAGACCAAATTTTTTTTTCTTAGGCAATTTTAAACAAGGATTATCAAGTATAGTTCAAAAGTATGAAAGAAAAGTTTGCTCATATATAACTCAAAAAGATTCTCAATCTAGTGGGTCATAACTTTAATAATAAAATAGTACAGTAGATAAGGGGAATTTTCATCAGCAAGGGTAACTTTTGTCCATGCGTTAGAAAAATATTTTCTATTACTTTCATAAAACTTAACAAAAATATTTATGTTTATATTTAATGTTTGGCTTCATATATATATTTTGTTTCGGGGCAACACTTAAATGCGATAGTTTCTTTAATAAAAAATAAGAAAAATCTATGTCGTCGATATTTAAGCCATATAAAAAAAGAATATAAAAAAATTAACATTTCTTATTCATGTGTGATATTTAATTTGTGTGGGCTTATATGAACTTAGAAGCATTAAATTATTTTCTTAAAATATTTTAAAATCGTTTTAATAAATAAAAAAATTAATAAATAGTTGAACAATATCATAAAAAATTATCTATTCAACAACATGAAATTAAATGTTTTTGTACAAAATACTATTTACATTTTTCGTATGTACAAAATACTTTTTATTCAAACATTAAAATTAAGTATTTATAAAAATATTTTCTTATGGACCTTAGATTCAAATACTTGTTCTATTGTTGTGAAATGAAATTTTAGGTAACAATTTTAGTTACTATATTATAACTCTAATTTAGAATTTCAATTGTAACAATAGTTGTGGTAGTAAAAAAGTTGATTATTTAAAAACGAAATAAAAACCTGTTTGTAATATATTTAATACAGCTGGAGAAATGTGGCTTTCAAAATAATTTTTTACAATAGATTAACGCAGAGAGACTTGGTTTGGAGACCCGCGGTTTTTGTGCTATTTTGCCCTTAAGGGAATAAGTAAATTGCATGAATTATAATGACCCAAAATCCTTATTTACGAGACAAAAGAACTTTCTCATTTTAAATCGGAAATGAAAAGTAAATAAATTGAATTTAGTAAAGAGAAAAGGAAAACATAAATTTTTAAATGATGGAAAAGGGGAAATCTATTCAAAAGATCCGAAAAGGGCTTAGAAACTTTTTAAGAGGAAATTAAAATATTTTACAATATAAGATAATTGAATAACGTTTTCAAATATATAGAAGATAAATATGTATTTAATTACTTTTAAAGAATAAACTAGCAACTAAAGATTCATTTATTCACTAAAAATAAGCTATAAGCTAGCCATTTCTACAATATTTATTCATTAGAAAATTTTAGTCTTTTGATTTGTATTTATTTTAAAAACAAAAATAAGGGTCGGTATAGAGTATGGGGAAAATGTGTTCATGTTTGTATTAGGAAAACAAAGAGAAAATCTTTGTCGTGTGCATGTTAAAAAGCAGGATTACTTCAAGCTGCATTTAATGAAAAGTAAATTAAATTTTAACTTACAATGACTATTATTATCATACATTCATCTAAAAAACTGTAAAATGAAATCGCATATTATGGTTACTTTTTATATCACAGTGCTGTGATGTTAGTTTTAACTGAAGACCTACCGAGTATATGCGGAGTACGTGCTCGTTAAATCTGTTGGGTCCGAAAGTCCTCTAAGTTCCCATACCAAATCAATACCTCTGGGGGTGACAAGCCAATTCTGGGGATCCTCTAGTTGGCCTATGTCTCTAAAAATTAGATGGATCCACTTATGTGTGTGTGTTGTCTGTTGTGTCTGTCTTACTTGACGAAGGTTTATAAGCGGGTCGCTGACCAAGTACACAAACCTGAATATATATGTCTACCAACCAACCAACCAACTTACTGCTCGGCCCGTCCGTGGCCGAGTGGTTAGGGCATCAGCCTAGAGATTCAACCTTCTCAGGAGTGCGGGAGTTCGAATCCCACCTACTGTCAGTCATCCTATAAATCGGATCCGTGCTGGAAATAGTAGAAAAATCCTCATCACGGATGGGCCCGAGTACACAGGGACAGACGTGCTCGTTAAATCTGTGGAGTCCAAAGTCCCGATGGCGTTAGCGTACGATGTCGCTCGAAGTTCCGTTGGGTGCCCGCTCAGGTGTCGACCTCGTCACTTGACCAGGGTTCTAAATTACGAGGCGTTATAGGCTGCGTTAAAGCTCCTGAAGGAGGCTAGAAATAGGCAGACGGAAACGATTACCTTACCTTACTGCTTGTGCTTACGAAATCTCTCTTCTCTTCGGCAACGCTGCCGTCCCGGGATCGCTCGTTGATCCAGCGTCGCAGCTACTCATTATTGTTACTTACCCTTAACTTAATTGTTTAATTTAGTATACACTCGTGATATTTACAAATGTTAATTTAATAAATCTTGTTACTCCACGCCAGCGTATTCATTGAGCACTCGTCTACACGATAAATACAGAACAGTTGCAACCGTGCATGGCTAAGGGGTTAACCCGGCGACCCCTTCTCCATGAAGCCAAGTTGATCTTTTTATGGCGTAAAGTGTCACATGATCATCTTTACTCTAATAGCGTTTAAACATAGAAGATGGGTGCATCCAAACAACAAAAAATCCGTTTGGGCGCAATCAATTTTACAGCACAGTGAAGGGCAGTATTTTTACCATCACCCTGTGCTGGAAAATTACAGAATTAATTTTAAAATGCACTTTACTAGTGATACATTTTCTTTCCAGTTCTTTCACGTTGCAAAACAGAATACGCAATGGATGTAAAAAGAAACATTTCTTAGCGGAATGCGAAAACAAAAATTACTTTAAAAGACATGTCATAGTAAAGATGTACTTCTAAAAATATGTGTTCAAATAAAACGTTCTAGCAGGCAATTTCTGTAAAACTAAACCGTTCAATTGGTTACATACTTAAAATCTGGTTTTTATATAATATCTGTTTTTATTGTTCTTTTCGAAGATATAATTAAACGCTTGTGAACGGAAGTAACATTACCGAAGTTAATCGTTGAGTGCTTATAAGTCAAATATTGCATTACTACTTAACGAAAGTTTATATTTGGAGTATTAATATATAATGCTTAACGCTTTTAGTCAAAAAAAATGGATGTTGCCTTTGGATTTTTTAATGCTTTTTTTAAATATCTAGATGTATGCAAATTTTAATTCCGCAAACCAACTAATCAAAAACCTCTTTTTACTGGCAGCAAAAAACAATATGTGAAGCAATTTGTTTCTGAAGCTGAACCTTTTACATAAAGTGTCATGTGTGTAAAATTAACGGATCTTTATCTGGGTTAATATAAGATATCAATCATTTTTCAACACATGATGCGTTTAAAATTGACAGGTATAATTATGATATTAATGAAGATGAATATTTTGAGTTTCAAATCCATAAAATCTCATTACTTCGTCTGAATTACTTAGAACGTTTTTTTTATGAACTTGTAGATTGCATTATGTTATTGGGTTATCTGATGAAGAATGTACTTCGATTGAACATTGCTGTGCTAATGCATTAATAACTCGTCGTAGGTTTATATTTAAAAATCCCCAATATATCTTAGGATTTGTTAAGTAATTGCGGAACGTATATTTTATTAGATATAGATAAGGAATCTAAATTGATGAGAATCTTTGTGGTACCTAATTCTCGCATTAGGATTTTTTGTCGAAAATTGTATTAGTAATCGTTTAAGATAAACAGGAACTTAAAAAGAAAACATATTGAGTTATTAAGTCAGTAAATAAACAAGCATCATTGGGTGGTACATTAAACTCTCGAAGTAGAATGCGTAACCACCAAATAGTTTATACTAAAGTACATTTAAAAACACGTCATTTTTTTCAAAACGACGTTTAGACAGTCATGCAAAATTATTTGTTTTTAGTAAAATATGTTTCTTTTATTAATTATCAATTCAATAAATCAATTAATTACCTATTCATTGTTTATTTAATTTAATGACAAAACGGATTATATAACGCTGCAAAATATTAAGCATAACTTTTTTAAGCAATTTCTGTCAGATAACTATTGAATTGTTGATTAGTAGTTTTTCAACGAAAACTTTAACTTGAAAATATATCAATAATGTTAAACTGGTCTCAATAAAAGAAAATATTTCTTCGAATATATTCTGCGCAAAACATAATTTGATATTTTAGCTCCAAGCAATGGTCAACAAAAGAAAAGGATAAAAGAAATTCTTTTGATGAAAAATAATAAAATTCTCTTTGAAACAGAAATAAATTCTGCGCTGTTGATACATTTTTATCGGCTTAAGGATTCACAAAAATTGCTTTCTGTCCACCATTTTCGTATTATATACTAGTGTGAGCTAGTGTCTCTAGTTTGTGAGCTAAGAATATTTCCACATAAAAAGTGCAACCAAATGTAAAAGCTATTGATTTTTTATCGTTCGATTTTCTTCATGATTTATTTTATGCAACTTTTGTTTTGCTTCAAAATATATTGTCATATTTTTCAATGTTCAAGTAGTTTTGATTTAAAATATATTGTCATATTTTTCAATGTTCAAATATATGAGACATATTTTGATTGATTATACTTCTGGAATTTTGTATGCGTTAAAAAAATTCTCTGCTATTCAATTGTTCAGTAAAATTTCAAAATCCTTCTTGTGGATGTAGTTTTTCTATTTTACTTATTTTATCATCAAAATTTGGAAATTTCCACAACAAATGGTATTTTACAGTTCAATTTTTAAATGTTGGTATATTTTAAGTTTATGTTTGGTAAACTTAATTTATATATGTTCGAAATTTATGCATATTAGCGCAAATTATCCCAAATATGTATACATTTTAAATTTTGCCCATGCTTAAAAAAAGCTAAAAGTATTTAATTCCACATAATAAAAATTTTAAATTAATTTTCTACAACAAATCTTACCTACAACTAAGCATCGAAAGGATTTTATTTACATTTTTATGTAAATAAAGTAGGTTTATAGTTATAGATATTTTATTGTCACATTTGTCGTATATTTGTTGAAACATCTCATGGAATTCAAAATAAATAAGCTTGTTTGACACCTTATTATTAACAGTGACACCTTATTATTAACAGATCCGAATATTGAATTGATTTGAGAGATAGGAGGCACCTGCCAACCAATTCTGTAAACTTGTCAAGAATGGAAGCCTTTTCAAATCGAATATAGATTAGAATTAACTCAGTATATTTTAATTTAAAATGTTATGGGCGCCTGCGGAATGTGCAGTGCATGGATAAAAAAAAATATCTTATTTTTTGTTTGAAAGCTTGGTTTGAATAACATAGAGTAGATATAGTTGTTTAAGTCTTAAATGTTTAATAAATTTAATTATTTAATGACTATTTCAATTTGAAATTCTCTATTTATCATGTAAATTTTCCTTTATATTTATTGTAGTATATATAATGAAGCATATATTTTTAAAAATTAAACTTTCATACTTTATCTTTATTCAAAGAATACATTTAATTGCTTTTATTTAATTGTTAGGGTAGCAAAAGTCAATACTCATTGAAGTATGACAATAATAATTAAAACAAATCCTTTTGATTTCGATAAAAAACACGATTTAAAACCAAATATATGGGTACCATGTTGAGATTTAGGTGTACTATCATTCTTTTACCGTTACGAAAAGCTCCTGCAAGTACCTGAAAAAATCTATATATCGAATAAACAAAGAAAATATACATATACAAAATAATATAGTGAAAGTTTTCATGGGTTTATGGTTACAAAATACAAGATCAATATGAAAAAGTGGGGCAAAATTTGTCTGTGGTTACGTTGTTGAACTGCAACTTTTAATTTTAGCATTTCTATTAAAGTGCAATTGATGAAACTTCAGCTTTTTAGAAACAACTTTCCCCCACAAAATAATATTAAAATGCTTTGTGATTAAATAATACTTCGTTCTAACTAGCATGACTGCATGGCAACACTTTATCCCATGTTCATAAACTTAACTTAAATGTGTCAAGGTTATTCCATTATTAAGAATTTTTTTTACTAATCTCTGATACTTAATAACTTTTATGACATGAAAAAATTTAAAAAAGTATGCACAATGTTTAAAATGACAAGAAAATAGTTCCGTTATGTTTTAGGAAAAAAATTATCTACAAAAGCAAAAAAGTACAGAAATTGTATAATATGTGTACTTTAAAAAATTTCATACACTTTTGAATATTTTACTATTACTTTTTGCAAAAAAAGTGGTGAATTCTATTTGATTTTAAAAAGCCAATTTTGGAAACGCTTGGTTCATAGTTCACCTTATTATGTTGTAGAGCTAAACTTCAAAATTGTGTTCATAGTACGTTCTGCAATGCAAACTGTTTTTAGTTTACGTTACCTTACTTAAAATCAAAAGTAGATTACTAAACTTTAAAAAAAAACATCAAAAATAGTTTAAATCAAATAGATTTTTACCCAATAGTATATTAGTTTTCACAAAGCCCCAAAAGAGAAGAAGAAAAACCCTTGTCAATAAAAAGACTTTTACTAAAGATCCCTTGTGTAATTAAGCAAATTGAGCGATAATACGATGTTTCGCACTAAATGCAAAATCCATAGTTAGCCTTATGTGATTAAATTTTCTTTTGAACGGAAACAAGATAGTGTGCTCAAATATTTGCATTAAAATATAATAAGTCAACTAAAAACAAGGTTTCAGCGTGAGAAAAATGTTCCACCAGCAACTCCAAAGGGAAGAACTTCAAAAAAAAAAATTAACCACAATTTTTTTTTATTCTATATTAATAACCAATTTCTACAGCATTTTCCTGTATTATATTTAGAAAAAGTGAATTCAGAATGTACAATTCCCCTTGAGATCAATGGACTCTAAAAATGTAGCACAAAAAAAGCAAATGTTAGTTTATTTCCAGAATTTGATTTATCCACTTCAATTCTCTTTTGGATATTCCACTAAAAAGAACAATAAAGAAAATCTGCAACACGAGAAACAAATTATCATAAAATTTGAGAGTAAGCAATCCCCGGCGATTATTACTTTGATCGGGATAAGAACCGTTGGAAGCAATTCATTTTATCCTTCATTCTGTAATGGACAGAAACGGTTGCAATATGTAGAATGTTTATGTGCAAGATTGAGCCTAAACTCAATAAGATAACTTTCATTATGGGTTTTAACTCATAACAATGAAGAATTCCGTTGTGATGTTTCAGTGTGGTATTTTGTATTCGATGAGTATTTGAATTAAATACGGAGAAGTAAATGGAAATTCCGAAAGATAAATTGTTTTTCAAGAGTGATAAAACTGGTGCTTTATTTTTGACATATGCCATAGGGATACAGTCTTTTTTGTTAAAATGAAAAGAATAAAATAGATTCAACATTGCCAAACTATTTATTGATTTTCATTTGTAATTTTAATTCGTTTAGAATTTTTTTTCATGAAAGCATTTTTAATTTAGACTCTTTTGTAAAGTTAAAAAATCAAGTTCGAAAAAAAGGATAAATACTATTTTGTAATTTGAAATTGCTTTTCAAACCATACATTTTTAAGGTATCAATTATAGCAAAAAATTATTTTGATCGTAGCTCAAAATTGCGAGGTCGTTGCCAATCGTTCTTGTGTAGCTGTAGTTTGGTTAAAAAACCGAAATAAAACTAAGATGAAAAATGAATATAACAAAACTAAGATTTTTTTATAGGAACATATAATATAGCAAAGTAAGCTGGAATGTAATGTAGCGAAAACTAACAAATATTTAGGATTACTTTTTTCCAATGCATTCCATCAACTTTAAAAAAAACCTGAAATTTCACATTAATCAATGTTTTATTTAAAAATTCAATGAATCTTAAAGTTTTTTCATAATTTCTTCTAGAAAACAATGTGTCAGTTACGTTACTTTTCTTGAGATCAGTGCAAAGAATTAATACACGAAAATCACAAGTTTTAAAGTATGTCATTTCAAAACATGAATTTAAAATAACACAATTATTACACAAGGTGTTATTGAAATTTAAGTATAAACGTACCTTTTGTTTCACGTCAGTGAGGTAAATTTATCCTTCAACAAATCAAAAGTTCAAACAAAGCGGAAAATTTCTTTTGATAATATTGACTGAGCTTCATCGAAATGCTTCTGCCTTCGGTAAACTAGAATGAGGTTGATATAAAATCAATTTTGATTAAACGAGAAAGTTCTTTCTGTAATAGTTTTATCTAACTGTTCTCGACTGAAATAGCTCTCATTTGAATATTTTTAATGTAAAAGTTTATTTTAATGAATTTTTAAGGTGATTATTAAACAAATATTTATTTCTAATGCCATCAAGATGTTGAGTAATGTTAGCAATGGATTCAATGACTTGATATAATATATTTATGCTGTTTTTATTATTTCAGATTTGGTGTATATATATTTTTTAATTCAAAGTTACATGTTTTGTATTTCATATGCAAAAAAAGATGAAACACATTTAATTTAGGTTATTTAAATATAATAATAAGTTATTTAAAAGGACGAACTGTTTTATGTATTTATTAGATTTATCTGTCTCTCATTTTTGCATAAAAATTATATTTTTACCAATTAAAACCTTTTTCTAATTGTCGATATTAAAAAAAATGTATATTTCAATAGCCAATTTTTTTATTGTTTTCTATGTTGGTTTTAGTAATTGCATATGCTCTTATAAAGATATATCTGTATTAATGTATCTTTATAAAAATGCTGTAATTTTATCCCCTAAACCTTTTTGTAATGTTATTGGCTTAATAAAAGTATTGAAAATATTATAAAATAACTTATCACTATAACTTATCACTTATAAAATAACTTATCACTTATAACATAACTTATCAATTATAACATAACTTATCACTTATAAAATAACTTATAACTTATAACATAACTTATCACTTATAAAATAACTTATCACTTATAACATAACTTATCACTTATAAAATAACTTATCACTAAAATAATCATAAAATACACATTTCAGTTAGAATTATGTTATAACTTAACATTCTATCAGTATATTTTATAATTTTTCAAAACTTTTTCAACGAAGGGTCAACAGTCTAATTAAAGAATATTGTAACAATGTACATATTAAAATATATATCAAAGAACTATTTATTTTCCTTTGCAATTCAACCACTTTTTTTGCCCCATTAAATACCATTAACTTATGATATACATATCTTTTCATTTAAATCATTTGTAGCATATAAAATTATATATATATATATATAATATATATATATATATATATATATATATATATATATATATATATATATATATATATATAATATATATATATATATAATATATATATATATATATATATATATATATATAATATTATATATATATATATTATATATATATATATATATATTATATATATATATATATATATATATATATATATATATATATATATATATATATATATATATATATATATATATATATATATATATATATATATATATATATAATATATATATTCTTATAAATATATATATATATATATATATATAATATATATATTATATATATATATATATATATATATATATATATATATATATATATATATATATATATATATATAATATATATATATATATATATATATATATATATATTATGTTTAATAATATGTTAAATTTAAATATTATTGTTTTCCACGTAATCTTTATTAAAAAGCAAAATTTGTCTTTGCCTACTTTCGTGGAATTTTTATCACCGCAAAAACAAAAACAAAAAAATATATATATTATTCTCACTTTACTTGATAATGGACGATTCATGTTTGAAGTATTGTTTTTTCGCGAATGACCGAGCTTAAACTGATTTTTTTTTACAAACAATAGAATTTAGAACTACAAAAAATATTCAGAAACTTTTTTGCAGTTCTTTGGATACGAAAAATGGTGATTGGAATCGAGCCAAAAGTTATACGGTTAAGAAAAAAAAATGCAAAATAGATTGTCAAGTTCCTTACAAAAAGTCCTTAATCGTGTAAAATTTATGTAAGGATTCAAATAACAGCTCTTTTACATAGACTTTAATGTAACATTCAAACACATGGTTTTGCATTGTATTACATCACGCAATATATATTTCATGTATGTATCAATCACATAGAAGTTATCTGAAGTTATTTTAAATAACAAGAAGAATTGTTACATATTTAATGTACATTTGTAAATGGTTATTTGACAAAAAATTCACATGATTTTTATAGAACACTTATAACAAAAATATTAGCTCATAGTACATTGAAATTGATCTTCATGAATTTCAATTCTATAGCGCATGAATGCATAATTAATAAAACGCAATATTTGAAGGACCATGAAAGTTCGTGTAATTAAATTTATCTTTTTTTAAATTTTAGTATACAAGCTTGTAGTCATCATTAGATTTATGTTAGGAAGTAGTATACTTATAAATTAATTACAACATTTCTTCTCTTTACATTGTATATATAATTTAATTACATATACAAAGATGAATTATAGAAATATTCTTTGGTGGCCATAAATTACATGTCATCTACTTCAAAAGTGTATGGCAAGACTTTTCTCCCACATTAGTTGAATTATGATCGTTAATTACATTATCCTTTTCTTTTTAATTGTAATTGAAGAGTACAGGGGAAAAACCGCTTTATTTCGTTGAAAACTTTCCTCATCAGGCATCTTTGGCGATGATAGCGAGTTATCGCCTAAACTGGTGTAAGGAAACCAGTTTCTCAATTTTGTTGTGCATTTTCTCTCACTGCAACCCTGAAATTCAGTTCCGCGTTTTATTCAAAAGACTGTGTATATCATCATGTTAAGCTTTAAAAATAAAGTACGATTGATTGAAAATCACAAATTTTTCTAAAACAATTAAGATAAATTTTAAGATTCGCAAATTAATTGAAAAGTCCTAAACCACGACTTTTCTATCTACCGAGATTAACCAAGGAGACGGCCTAGTATTAACGCGATGCACGATTCCGACGCTTGGACCAAGCGAAGAAGAAAGAGAAAAACCGGTTTCCTGTCGCCAATGTCCGCCAAGCAGATACAATTACGGAACTACTCCTAATAAATTAAGCGGTTCTTCCCCTGTACTCTTCAATTATTGTAAAGCTAATGTTAGGCTATTACCTTCATTTAGTCGCGTGCATGCCATGTACCGACCATTATACGGTTGCCTATGGCAACACCTACGTTTTGTGTGTGAGATTAGATTTTGGAACAACCGTTGTATCTTTTGAAACGGAGAATAAAGTTTGTTCTTTCCGTTCATGTCATGTCTTACAATATCAGAAGTGGGATAAACCAAGCGATTTTAAGTGTTTTTTTTTAAAGTTTTGAGTAAGTTTTGAGTTAAAATGGCATTTTTATCGCGACTTCGGAAGGAAGCTTTGCGTTACATTGCTGACGAGTTGTCCGAGGACGTTTCTTCCGTTGCATTAAAGGTCCCGGACTTGAAGAAATTGATTTTGAGCAGCAAGAACTACGATGAAGAGACGGTTCGAGGAATGGTCGAAGGCTTGGCTGAGCAGGAAGAGCGCGAACGACAAGACAAGCGAGAAGAAGCCGAACGACAAGACAAGCACAAGCGAGAAGAAGCCGAACGACAAGACAAGCACAAGCGAGAACAAGCCGAGCGGGAACATGCATTGGAGCTTAAGAAGTTAGAAATTGATGCCAAACCAAGTGCAAGTGAAGTCCTGACTGACGCTGTACCTTTACCGCCAAAAGTCGATTGGCAGTCACAAGTAAGAAAGTTTTCTATCTGTAATGGGGATATCAGCCTATATTTAGTTCATTTCGAGAGAGTTATGAAACGTGTACAAATGCCGAATACGATGTGGATGGCATGTTTAATCAACCAGCTACCAAGCGAAATTGTTCAAATGATAATGAGGGAGCCAGAAGAACAGTCAGAAAGTTATGACTATGTGAAGTCTCTTTTGCTTAAAAGGTACAGATTGAGTCCTGAAAAATTTCGACAACTTTTTTATTCGCATGAAAATACTGGTAAGTCGTGGAAAGAATAATATCACGAGCTAGAAACGTATTTTAATGGATGGACTGTAGGACTTGAAGTAAACAGCTTTGAGAGTTTAAAAGACCTCATCATAACAGATCAGTTAAAAGCTCGTACGCCGCCAGAAATAAGAGAGCACTATTTGGACCAGTGGACAAACATTAAAACTCCTTGCACATTAGCTGAAAAAATAGATGAGTTTGTCGAACTCAGAGATGTTTTTAAGAAAACTGTACAAAATAATTATAGAACCGGTAACAACAAATTGTCGAAAGATGAAAATATCGCCAACGGCAGACAAACGGAGCCAAGTAGAAGTACTAATAATCAAACTATTTGTTACAACTGTTATGAAACCGGCCATTTCGCACGTGACTGTGTAAAGCCAAAACGCCCAAAGTTTTGTACCGCTTGTAAAACAGAAGGACATGGTACAAAGGAGTGTCCAAAGAAAATGTTTTCCCCTTTAGTCAATATAATGTCGTCTTTAGACAGTTCCAGTAATAGTACGATGAAGAATATTACCATACAAGGAGTAAGTACTAGCGCTCTCATAGACACGGCCGCTGAAATTTCAATGTTAAAATATAGTTTCGCCCAAAAATGTAGCGGAAAAATACACAAGAATATTGTTACACCAATTAGAGGCATTGGAGGTGTGAGGAAGTCACTTGGGATAATCATGCTCAATGTAACTATCGACAAAGTAAATTTGAAGGAAGTGATGTTTTACGTAGTGGCCGATGATACTTTTGAAGGACCTGACGCACTTATTGGCAATGACATCATTGATTCACCAGAGATAATAATGGTTAGAAGTCAAGGTAAATCCAAGGTAATTCATATGGAGGATTTAGACTTTTTGAGGGGTTATAAGATTGATGAAATACCCGATCGTACCTCGAAAAGGTCGTGATTGAACCACGTACAGTTCAATTGGTAACAGTTTTCAGCGCAAGCGATAGTCAAACTGGGTTTATTTCCTGTAGCAACATAGATGGTGCGAACAGTAGCATTACGTTGTCCGTACATGATGGCAAAACTCAAGTACCGATTGTGAATTCAAGTAACGCAAACCTATGTCTGAGAAAAACTCGTGTAGTTTTGCGAGGAAATTGGGTGCTTGAAAATAGGGATTCCAAAGTGAAAGATGTGGATTCAACGCCGACCGTTTTACTATCAAGAGAAATAGTTTGTAAGCCTATATAGAGAGAATTCATGAAAGTTGGTCCATCAATAAATGAAGATCAACGAGGAATTTTGTGCGACTTGTTAAATGAGTTTAGGTTGTGTTTTGCATTGAAATCAGATGAACTGGGATGCATTAACAACACCGTAATGCACATCGTTGAGACACCAGGGAGTAAACCTGGTGCCCGCTCACCCTATCGAGCTTCGAATTACGAGAGACAAGTTTTAAGAGAAATCGTACAAGAATTGAAGAAACAGGTAGTTATTCGTAACAGCTCTTCAGAGTATAGTAGTCCTGTTTTGCTAGTGTCCAAGAAAACTGGAGACCACCGAATGGTGATTGATTACAGGCATTTGAATTCTCAGACAATTATGGATAAATTTCCATTGCCCTGCATCGATGACTTGCTTGAGAGACTGTCTGCTTTAAATATATTCTGTATCCTTGATGCTTGCCAAGGATTTAATCAGATACCGATGGATGACGAATCTGCAAGAAAGGCAGCGTTTACTACACCTGATGGGCATTATGAACATACTCGTTTGTTTTTTGGATTGTCGAATGGACCTCCTGTTTTCCAGTGAGCAATGTCATTAGCTTTAGGTGATTTGCTTTGGAGCGGTGTATCATGCTTTGCTGACGATATATTTTTCGGTTCCATTGATTTCGAGGAAATGGTGGTGAAGCTTCGACAAGTACTCGAAAAGTTGCAAGAAGCTGGAGTGACCCTGAAGTTATCTAAATGTGAATTCGGTATGTCGGAGATTGAATATTTGGGATTTGTAATTGATAGAGATGGAATACGACCAGGTCCGAGAAAGTTAGCAGCCGTTGCAGAGTATCCAGTTCCCAAGAACAAAGATGAATTGCGTCGTTTCCTTGGTTTAGCCATTTTATTTCGTCGGTTTATAACACGGTATGCTTCAATTCCGCTCACAAGGTTGCTAAAGAAAGATTTAACGTTTGAGTGGACTGATCGTCAACAAGAAGCATTTGAAAGCTTGCGGTCAAAATTAGTGTCAAGACCAGTGTTGAAACTGAATTGCATACTGATGCAAGTTCAGTAGGGTTAGCTGGAATGCTGTTACAAAGAAATAACTCGCATGCATTTCAGTTAGTTTACTCCGTAAGCCGCCGTACAACTCCAGAAGAAGAAAAATACCACTCAAGCCGTTTGGAGTTGATAGCTGCTGTATGGTCTATGACAAGACTTCGTCCTCTTTTGCTAGGTCTACGATTTACGTTAGTCACCGATTGTTCTGCAATAACATACTTGAACACACAAAAGAACATCAAACCTCAAGTAGCGAGGTGGACTGAACTGTTAAGCGAATTTGATTATGGCGTTAAGCATAGAGAAGGTGCTAGAATGGCTCATGTAGATGCCCTTAGTCGTTCACCAGTCGAAGAGAGAACCTGTACACCATTGCATGAAATATATATTGCTAGCCCTGTAGAACTAACAAAGGAACCTAAGGTGTTTTATATTTCCACTGAAGAAGACAAAGTTGCTCTCATACAAGCTCAAGATCAGGACTTGCAGAAGGTTATACTTTCCTTAAAAAAACCAAAGGCCAATAGATCGCTAGAAGAAAAGAAACTAGCCGATAATTTCGAGTTGGTTAATGGAATACTTTATCGCACCCACTATGAATCTGGTGATAAATACAAGGAACAAAAGTTATTTGTAATGCCAAAGTCTATGAGGAAATATCTTGCAGTCCGTTTTCATGACTTCTCTGGCCACTTTGGAGTCGACAAAGTAATTCATATGATCCGTCAGCAGTTTTGGTTTCCAAGAATGGCAAGTTACGTAAAGCAGCATATAAGACAGTGTGTAGTATGTGCTTTTACAAAAGTACCAGGTGGGAAAGCTCAAGGTAAACTTAATTCCATTGCACCTGGTAGTCGACCCTTTGAAGTTGTACACATGGATTTTCTTGGCCCGTTCGTAACGAGTTCAGCTTGCAACAAAGAGCTTTTGGTTTTTGTCGACAATATGACTAAGTTTGTGCGCCTTCGACCGTGCCCTAGCTGCTTAACTAAGAGCGTTTTAAAATGTCTCGATGAGTTTACTGATGATTTTGGTTCCCCTAGGCGAATCATCACAGATAGAGGAAGCTGCTTTACATCCTCATTATTCGAAGACTATTGCAAGAACTTTGGAATAAAACATACATTAATTTCTATCCAAAGACCTCAGGCCAATGGGCAAGTTAAAAGAATCAATAGAATACTTATCCCAATGATTTCTTCCAATGTTCAAACAGAGTCTCATAAAGATTGGGATAAAGTATTACCAGAAGTTCAAAGATGTATTAACTGGTCTCCTAGTAAGTCAACTGGAAAGCCACCTTTTGAGCTTCTGTATGAATACACACCAGTAAAGCCTGGACATTTTCCTCAAGATCTACTACCATCGTCAAATGATTACGTAAATCCCAAAGAGTTGCAGAGAGAAGCACAGAAAAGTATCTTAGTAGCACAAGAAAAGATGAGGAAAAATTATGACAGTCGTAGAAGCAATGCGTATAAGTACAATCTAGGGGACGTTGTTGTTGTTAGAAGATTGCCTGAACAAGCTTTGTTATCTAGTACCAAAACCCAAGTAAAGTACAGAGGTCCTTTAACAATCATCGGAGTTTACCCTCCGATACGTACCAAATTACTGACCTACGGGCCTTTGGTCAGGGAAGAAGGAGGCAATGCAATTATACAACTACAGCCCATGCTTCTCAAATGAAACTTTTTCATTTAGCTACCAGCGAAGACTTATCGGATGATGATAACGCTACCGAAGACGAGGATGTAGATTTCAATGCTTGTGAACCTCCTAACGCCAACAACGGTATACGTCAATTAAGTTGCAGCTATCAAAATGAAATAAGGAGCGAAGATAGAGGTAGACCGAAGAGGATAAAAATTTTGCCATCTTACCTGAAAGACTACAAACTATATTAAGTGGACGAGGACGTCCTAAAGTCAGGATGGTCGAATGTAAAGCTAATGTTAGGCTAATACCTTCATTTAGTCGCGTGCATGCCATGTGCCGACCATTATACGGTTGCCTATGGCAACACCTACGTTTTGTGTGTGAGATTAGTTTTTGGAACAACCGTTGTATCTTTTGAAACGGAGAATAAAGTTTGTTCTTTCCGTTCATGTCATGTCTTACAATTATCACCAGGTAATGAACGTAAAACTATTCCAAAGATACGCAAAATGTGAACAATTATTACATATTATACATCATTGTTAGAAATAGAAAATATTAGGTAGTTAATATTCACAGAGTGAAATTAGAATAAAACAACTGATATTGAAATACCAAACCGTCTAGAGAGACTCTCTGTAAAAATGAATGTTTTTTTCTGGAACAGAAACCGTATTTGCCTGTTTTTAAAGACGACGGTAAAATGGCTTTCTATATCTCCAAACTGTCACAGCTGCCTTTCTTATCTCTCTTGCTTGAAGACGGTAAGGGTGGTTTTCGCACATTAAAAGTTGATCATTTTCACAAGAAACTACGTCATTAACATTGTTTTACATATACGGAACATAATTTATATGAAAGTGAATGTATTGAATGTGACAAACATATATTTTTTTTAAATGTACTTATTACTTTAAGTTTCATTTAAAAAGAAGACAGACACTATGGAGCACATTAAGTTTTCCCTTATTCTATCCATTTGTCATTTTGTAATATATTCAAATAATTTACATACATTTTGATAGTGCAGACACTTAACTCTTTTTAGCAGAACTTTGTGCTTACTCTTACTTTTCAGGAACATCAAATATAGAATATATCAACGTGTAATCTGCATAATCAAATCTCTTTCTTTAAAATCATGGGATTGCTGCAATCCGTAGCACTAACCTGAGGTCCACCAACTTATGTATAAAATTTGGCACTTGGTTTCACCATAATAATGATTCCAATATCTGCAACGGCAGAGTGGTGAAATGTTTCACCATATGGGTTGAACCATTTTTCAAGGTTTGGAAACAAAACTTTTTAGCTATTACACAATAAGTAACGTTACGTTATTTTAAAGAGTACATAATACACGTTAATTGCAGTGTAAGAACACTTAATTATTTTCTTCCTTATCAAACACAAAATTGATATTATGTATATTATTGTACTGAAAGTATACTGCAACAAAAGTTTGTTGTTTTCAGAGAAATAAAACTTTCAGTCAGCTGGTATGCCAGGAAAAACTTGTATAATTTAGAGAGAAAATCTGCTTATTTTATACGAACATTTTGTAATTTTACCGCAAAATCTTTTTTTTTACAAATTGTAATAAAAACAAGTAGGTTTATAACAGAATCTGTCACTTAACCCGCTTCCACACAGCAGTTATGTTTTTACAGGTAAAAAGGCGCTAAAGACAGCATTAATTATATATTAAACATTTACATGCTAAATTTGGCTAGTTTCATTAATTTTATTTTGAAAATTCAATAATTATTACTTATCGTTTGCAAAAAATAATTTATATTTCAAAGAATAAATATTAATATTCCTCGTTTTTAAATAGAATGAAAACATTTCATATCAACATCCAAAGAATCTCGTAGTGAAATATATTTGATGTCATTTCAAACTGATCGATGTCGCAAAAATAAATTTATTTTAATTTATTGTCTAAAAGAATGAAAGTTTCTCGAGCAATTGTTGCGAATGGCAATGATGATTTAATTCTAATAAAAATGGCTTCCTATGCTTTTTAAATGAGCATTCAATTTTGCAGTTTTTTAAATAATTTAAGTACTTCGAATTCGAATTCTTTTTTGAAATTTTCAATGTCTTCTTATTCGATGCGCAGAATTTTTTGACGTATCACACTTGTCCGTAGCATTTGTAGTTTGGCTGACAGACGGACGGACGGACTGAACAATTATAATACCTTCCACTTTCTACGTTATAAACGTAGTGTGGAAGCTAAAACAAATTACGACCTCTCAGCTGGAAAACGAACTTCAGGTGGGCAGGCGGAAAAACTGACCACAATATTGTCAAGAATAATAGACTGCAAATAGTTAACAGTCAATAAACATTTAAAATACTTGTTCGGTTGCTGTCTATCTCATTTCCAGAGTCACAAACAGTTTAATACTGTTTTTATTTTAAACAATATATTTTTCCGGTATTCCGGTAAAAAAATTTTTGTTTCCTGTAAAATTAACTGATTTGTTTACAGTGTGGGAACCATATATTTGGTGAAACCAAGACTCAAATTTTTAACAGTGCAGTTTTTTCATTTAATAGGTATTTTTCTGTAATCTATAACTCAAGTGACTCATTCCATAGAATATATCAAAAACAGCTAAAACATGCAATTTCAATTTTCAGTATTACTTAAAGGATTGTGAAGACCTTTAGAATCGCAAAAAAATATATATACATATTTTGAAAGTAGACTTGCATTAAAGCACACTCATTCATGATTGATATAAGGTTTTAAAGCGCGTCCGCGATAAGAATGAGACAACTTGATTTTCTTTTAAAATCAAGTAAATATTACTTACATGAATGCTACTTGCATCAAAATGACAAACAAACATTTTTAATTACTTTTGATACGAAATACACATTTTGAATACACCAATACACCAATTGACGGAAATACACCTTTTGGTCCCATTTTACGAAGATTTCTTCTTTCCGTCGTTATGACATTTTGTACAGTTTCTTCCGATACTGATTAAGGAGACGATGATATACCCTCTTGAATATGGTCCTTCCTAATTCCCCAGATTTTTTCTATTACTCTTGCTTGTGGTACGTTAGACGCATTGCCCTCCTTGGGTATGAAATCATATTCTGGTCCCTCAGATACTCGATCACTTCTTTCGATCAATTCAAATCAATTTCAACATAACCAAATGACTTGAAAAGTTTTAGCTTATAACCATATGCATATAATTAATATAAATTACAATGCAATGTCTAGTTTTTCTTAAATTAAAATGTTACTTTAAAAAGTTTCAGAAATTTAAAACTTTATTTTTGCATATCATAAAAATATACTTTCTAATTTTTATCGGATAACCTACTATGTGGTATATAATGTTCCGGTAACATTTATGATTTTATTTTGATCAGATTTAATTTTTTATTTAGCTTGCACAATAAATTATGTATGCATGTGCATCTCTTCAGTGAATGTAGTGAATGCAGTGTTATAAAATTTAAAACCAGACTTCATTTATAAGTTTTTTCATTGAATGATGAATTTTGTTAATGAGTTGAAAAAAATACTATGAATTTTACAACCTTTTCTTTAGTATGTGGTATAATTTTAAAAGTTTATATGAATATATATTTTGTTTTATGATTAATTCAGCTTTTGTATATTTTCGACCAATATATAATTTTTTAAATGCCTTGATTTATCCCTTGAGTCGTATGTCTATAGAGTGGAGTCTTAGTGGAGTCCTTTTTCAACAGAACCACTCTCTTTATGTATGAATATCTCAATTTTCGCTTCATATGATAAGCGTTATACGTGACTCGCTCGATAGAACAAATCTTGCAATATTCGAAACAGATCGAATATGAATAGCTGAATGTTTCCTGTTTCTTGACGCGGATATATCATAACTCCTCGTATCCTGTCGGTAAATATCTTGTCCTATACAACCTAAAATTCAATTGACTCCTCTTGTAGCTCCTTAGAAAAAAATGTGTTGTTGAGAGAACCATATTTTATGTTGACGTTTTTTGTTGACTGATTTTGTCGATTAAGCCATATTTTACGTATTCCAACAAAGTGAGTGGTTCCCTTCAACAAGACTCGTTTTGTTAAGATAAGCTCGGCCTGCTTTTTTATATTTTTAACTATGACGCCGTGTCTGCAAGCATCATTAAATCGAAGGAGTTAAGCTACATTTTTAATTTAAAATGAAGTACCAGTTATCCTCCACTTTGTTGAGGCTTTTGTGGTCGAGGCGGATAATTGACCGACTTGTCACCAAGATGGTTTCTGGTTCGTATCCCAACCATAAGTCAAACGTACACTGGGACAGACGTGCTCTTTAAATCTGTAGAATCCTTCCTTCGATTTAATGATGCTTGCAGACACCATGGCGTCACAGGCAAAACATCCAATAGCAGGCCAAGCTTATCTTAACCAAACGAGTCTTGTAGAAGGGAACCGACTAAGATTTCTTGATTTAACAAAAGTATTTGCTAGAAATGGATAAACTTTTGTTTAAACAACAAATACATTCAGTTAAACCTACTAAACTTAAGTTGAATCATCAATATCATCTGTTGGCCCCATGTGGACCTAAAATTGAATCAACATTATTGTTCAACAAAATATTTTCTTTCTGTGTAGTGCGACTTTGAATTTTTTCAACAACTCAACAACACATAATGAATGCCTTCTATTTCATTTATATAGGGGTGCCCTGGTCATTGCATTCCTCTACAGGAGTTTCATTGCGTTCACGGTTCTTCAAGCTTCTCAACTGGCTCAACCTGCAAGAACGAGTCCTGTTCGATGTGATGAGAGACGCCTTGGCTTGCAGAGGCATGCCGTTCTCGCCACACCCCGTCGTATAAGAAGACTTGTGACACAGGGGATTCATGCACATCACCTCTTGAAAGTAACCTCGGAATCTGCAATGAAAAAGAAAGCAAGTTGCAGTCGTTTAGTTTTTATTTAACAATCCGTGCTTTAGACCCGGCTTTTCCGTATTTTGTGCATCAGTCTTTCTTGATAAATCTTTAATTTTAATTAATAAATTTTTATTCATAATGTACTCTTTTCAATTTTAGATCATCTCTTTAAAAATAAACCTAATTACGATTTTTTAAATAAATATTTCATTTGAATTGAATTTAATTTACAATTTATGCAGTGAAAACAATCATACATATTTGTCCATTTCCCGGCCGTTCGGAAGAGCAGAAGTTAGAAACCCTACTAGGTAGTAGCAGCTGAAACGGATGTGTGGTAAAATGTTTCATCATATTTTCGAAATTCTATGGTACCTCTGATTCTCTGATTCGGGAATAAAACTTGAAAAGTGATTTAACAGAATACCAAAATTATGGTGAAATATTTCACCACTCTGCCGTTGCAGGTTCTATGAACCTAATGGTTCATAGAACCTGCAACAGAAGAGTAGTAAAATCAAGCTCCAATGCTCAACTACGGAACCAATCAAGCTCAACTACGGTGAAATCAAGCTCCAAATTTTAAACTGTTGGGTGACGTCCGTGGACAATAGCCCTCGTGTAGCTCTAATTGCGACGATAATTCAGTTCAAATCAATTTAGTGTAAATATCAGTGAAGTTCTTTGTTATCTAAACATTATTTAAAGTTTATCCCATTATGTTTTCCATAGTCTTTTTACAGTTTCCACGACTTCAAAAAAAATCCCGTTATTTTCTTTTTCATTTAACAAAGATGAGATAATTTTGAAATCGCAAGCCATGCGAAATATTGCTTTGCCATGTAAGCAGTTCTTCACGGGTTGGAATCGTCATAACAGCACATTAAAATAAAATTTAAATGGAAATAGAATCCGGTTATTCAATAATTAAGTTTTATAACCCCAAAATGTTATGCAGAGGGCAACATTTTTTTTTAAACTTGTTAAATTAATTATTAAATAACCGTAAGCTATTTTCCTATCAACTCTGTTTTATTTGTTGTTATGATGATTTTCATGCTCGGTAAAAATGCACTCTCTTACTTTGCAACAACAATAAATGAAGTTCTAAAAAATATATATTTAACAAAAAATATAAATCATACCCTAGCAAAACAAAATGTTCGAAAACCCTGAAAAAATGCATTTTAAAATATTTCCTTATATCTTTAAGATTTTATCTAGTGGGTAGAATAAAATTGTGTAATGGTTTTAATAACGTCGCTTATATTGACCAATATGCAATATTAAACGGTAGAGGTGGTTAGTTGGTTTCTAGTGCTTAATAATAACGCATAAACTGTAACTTTTTGATACATCTTTAAATAATTCTAGGGTAATTACATATTTACATACCCATTAATGGATGAATCGAACGGGGGAAAGCGTGGTTTGTTTGTGGGAAAAAATGCAATGCTTGAGGTACTGTGACGTCAATGTAGGGGTGACCGTTTTAGTTTAGCCGTATTAGGTGTGGTTTGTGTGGAGTTTAAGACAACGATTGATGTAACTGTAACGTCTTTGCAGGCGTTACCATTAAACCCGTCCATTACCAGTTAAAGATAAATATTTTCAATACGAAAATCTCATTTACCTGGAGTTCATTACGTAGTATACTATCGGGTTATAACATGAGTTCGACATGGCAAGCCAGTAGATGGCGAGATACACATGCTGAATGAATCGTGCATGGATCACTTCGGCGTTGTAGTAGGTGTACAAGAAGTAGATGTGGTAAGGGAGCCAGCAAAAGGCGAACAACAGCATTATGGCAACAAGCATGTGGACAACCTGCAAGAGAAAACAAGATCTTTATTGTGTTAGGATGCGGAGTTTTACCGAAATCTATTAATAATAACACGTGCCCCACGGAACTTAAAAATTTAAAAAAACCGTCATTTTTAGATTCATTTTTCCTCTTAAATAAAAATATGTTCATACATTGAATAAGATAATGGTTAAGAGCTATTGAAAAGAAAATTTCTACAACTTTTAAATTTGCACTTTCATTCTATGAATAATGGTTTAATAAGAATAAGGGAAATGATGAGGCAACCATTTTAACTTTTAAGATTATTATTGCAACTAATAGCCATGTTACCCATGAATGCCAAATGTACATATTCCCTCGTAATAAATTAGCTATAAAAATATTTGTGAAAATTCTTAAACACTACTAAACTTAATATGTAACAAAAACTGCTCAAAGGTAAGTATAGCAACTAAATGAAAGAAAATGTTTACAAGCAGGGCAGTAATCTGTTGTAAAATGACAAATCTATATATATATATCTAAAAATAAAATTTATCTTATAATAGCAAAGATTAGTATTAAAGACATAACGATCAAATGTCGTTCAACTGGTTACAAAATGACGTTTAATTACTAAATATTTCTTGTTTAACATATTTTAATTTTTCTGCCATTATATCTTGTGTTTAATAAAGTAAGCTACAAATTAAGTAAATTGAAAGTTAATTTTATTTTTCAGATCATACTTGCTGAAATAACAATTTCTATTCAAACACAGATTCCTTACCAAATAAAAACTTTAACATTAAATATTTTTAAAATTCGTTTTTCATGGAACTTAATTTTTCCCACACAAATTATTCAGTATAATGATTTTTATTTGTTCACTGATTTGCTTACTTAAATATACTTAAAAGGAATTTTATTTTCTTATGATTAATTTTATTGCCAATAGTCAAGTAATACAAATTCTGTTGATAAAGTTTATTCCCAGAATATTATTAAAATAATTTCAAAATTATTGTAGTTTAATTTGTTAAGCGTCTCAATTTTCAAATAAACGAAGAAAGTCAATTAAATACGCATTATCATACATTCTTTGAAGTCGTATTTCCTGAGGCAAAAGGATTATTGAACGTAATTAACTTGAATTTAATTAACCTTAAGTAGTTAGCTTAAACTTAATATATAAAGCTTAAACTTAATTAACTAGCTTTATATAACCGGCGTTGCACGGGTTTACCCTTAATAATGCACCCCCTTAATATTTTCATTTATGCTTAAATATTTCTCCCATCTTTCCATATGTGAACTTCAAGCTTCTATGGCTTTTGGAAATATAATTCGAATTGCGTTGATTAAAAATGATCTAGCATTAAAAATCAAGTACAGATTTTTAAAAAATTAAATAATCAAATAAACTCAAAAAACAACCCTACAAATTAAACCTACGTACAGACAAATTACGCTACGTTATAACGCTGAAATTTCTTTCTAATATTTTTATAACAATCTAAAAAGCTAGCTAAAATATGAGAGCGTAACCAGAAATATGTTATAACAATTTTTATCAACCATCGAAAAAAATATACTGTTTGAGTATATCTTGATACCCATTGAAATAAACCAAAGGAATTTAAAGATTATTTTATTCATCCATTAAAAACAATATGAGACAAAAACACATTGTCACACATAAAAACATTATATAAATTGATAAAATGCGTAATGATCAGAGAACGAGTATAACAACAAAACAGTTCTTTACACTAATTTGATTTTAACTCTTTATTTACAGATGGTACGTATAAGTGCTACTTAAAATTCCGCTGTTTCACTTTTCATTGTTCAATTTTGAGAAAACGAGGAGAGATATAACTTTTTGATTGTAATGTTGGGTTTTAGCACAAAGGGGACGCGGTACCCAAAAAACTAAATCCAGTATTTTTATAGCTAGCATCCAAATTAAACTATTTTTTCAAAGAACTAACATTCAATAAACATATACGTAAAAATAATAAACATTGAAACATAAGTTTTTTTAAAAATTTTTAAAAAATTCAAATTTTAACGTTTTTTCAAAATGCTACTCCTCCTACAATTTAAAGAATTTTTTAATGTATTTTTTTGCAAAATGTTCCCACAACATCTCTTAATAAAAGTTGGTATGGATATTGAGCTAACAGTTAAACAAGAATAGTTATGTAGATTTATGTATACAAATTGCCCAAACATAAGATTTTTTGTGAATAATCAACTTCACCGTATTTTTAAAAAATAACTATTCACACTAGACCGTATCCCATACCAACTTTTGTTAATGGTATATGCCTCAATACAGGAAAAAAATTATGGAGTTCTACATTAATTTACCTAAAAGCCTTAGGGTTTTAACCATTCACAAGCCGAAAATATTAAAAAATTCAAAAATCGACATAAAATTTCAAAAACCATTTTACCAAACCTCTATATCATTTCCAATAAACCTCTACCATTATAAAGGATTCCTTCTTTTTTTTGCAATATCCTTAGCTCACATCATTCGAGCGTGTTTAATTATTTTCTTGGCAGCCCTAAATTTTGGGTACCGCATCCCCTTAAAGTCTATAAAGGTAAAGTAAATCCTCCCAAAAACTTTTACTTTAGTTATCATGTTTTCAAAGACAAACAATGAAAATTAAAACTTAATTCGGTGAATAAAGGGATAAAGAGCTATTGGGTGGTATTAAACCCATTCACTCCATTGATTCCATGATGATTTGAAATCATCAGCTTGCGATTTTTTTCTCTCAATAAGTTAAACTTGCACTTTTATTTCAAATAAACTTTATTATATTCTACATAGATTTTTCTATCAAGTCATAATTTTTTTGTATCGTTATATGAAAGAATCGTGTCTTTTAAAGAATTAAATTATGTTTGTTTTAGATAAATGAAAATATAAAAAACGTGGTAGATAATGAAATAATTTTATTAAATTAAGTAGCCATAAATTCTTCATGCTTGCATTTTTAGATGCTTAAAAATTGAATTTTAACATTGAATTTTCACTTTTTTTAACAAATAAAGTTTCGAAAAAAATATTGTTATTATTTATTCAAAATTTATGATTCAAAATTATTTTTCCCTCAATTTCAGTTTTAAAAAATTTAGATTTGCTTCCCTGCTTTTTACCATTTCATTCTGGATGCATAATGAGTCTATTTCAGAAATTTTATATTTTTAGAGTAAAAACAAAAAGTTGGAACTAAAAGGGTTAAAAGTAAATCTGTAAACATTATATAACTAACTATTATTGCTACTTAAAATAAGATCTACTTATCAATAAGATATTGGGCTTTGATTACCTTTTGCTTTGATTTGATGACGTTATTTTGCGAAACAGAATTCTCGCCAATGACTTTACTTCCCCAGAGAATGCGACCGATCCAAGTGTACGTGAACGCCATGCAAATCATAGGAATTACATAGGTTACAACCAGGAACACAATGTTGTACCTGTCAAAGTGAAAACACACAAAAACTAAGTTTAGGTTTCAATAAAAATGCTTGAGTATTACCAGTTGCTTATAAAATAAATAATTTCAAAAAATATAAAGACATGTTTCAATCATGTAGTTATTCATTTTACGTATGTACTAAAAATTATACAGATTATAATGAAATGGTACTTCTTCATTTCATTAATGCAAATCTCGCCAATCGGAATCTTTGGCACCAAATGAAATATTTTGGCGAGAAAACACAGTACATGGTTAAAGGATCACAGTGTACACAGTTGAATGTTACAATTGGAAATATTCCGTTCTACATTTTTGGAGACTTCATAACTTACACCCGCGAAAGAGGAAAGAGCCAAAATATTTAATGATAACTTATTCACTGAAATAATTTGAGCACTGATTGGATATTTCAGGACAACGTCATATATGTGTATTTAAATTTATAAAAAATATATATATTTATTTATATATTTTTCGTTGTATCCAATATATTTCAAAGGAAAGGTTCAAACAATAAATAAATGATTTCCGAAAATTAAAAATAAAGCAAGGAAATTATTAAAATTTTAATGAACTTACCTTTTAGCTGAAAATTTGAAAAAAACAAACTCGATTAGCTTTCAATAGAAAATATTTGATCGTGATGTAGCTAATAATTGAAAATAAACTGAGAAATGACATCATATATGGCTGTTATTTTATTCGTCACAGTTCTGTGACGTTATTTTATTTCACATGAATGTTTTTATAGCGAAAGTGTCAGATGGATATCTTACTCCAATTGTGTTTAAACAGAGAAGATGGGTGAATCCAATCAATGATAATGAATCAATGACTTTTTACCAATCACGAATGAAAATATTTACTATCACAGCAAAGGGTGATCCTCTTATTAAGATGGGTGAATCCAATCACTGATAGTGAATCAATGACTTTTACATCAAATGCAAATCTACAGCAAAGGGTGATCCTCTTATTAAGATGGGTGAATCCAATCACTGATAGTGAATCAATGACTTTTACATCAAATGCATATCTACATCAAAGGGTGATCCTCTTATTAAGATGGGTGAATCCAATCACTGATAGTGAATCAATGACTTTTACATCAAATGCATATCTACAGCAAAGGGTGATCCTCTTATTTATCAGCTCACGATGATGGTTGCACTTTTTCATTTCCCTGTGCTGGTTAAATTAGATATTATTTTTACAGTTAAGCTATTCCTACCAAGTTTCATTTAACTATGTCACGTTCACTATTCCTGAGAAACAGTAATCTAAGAAGTAATACTCTTATTTTTTTTATCGGTTACTATTCTGCTGATTAAATACATAAAACGCTTTAACGAGTTATATTTAGGCAACAAAAATTGCTCTAGTGTTTGACAATAAATTTTTTATGTAAAAGTTATTTAACAGCGGCCAACTAAGCTCTTGTTGTATAGGCAATAAGTCATATCGTAAAATAAAAGTTTACCTCGAAACATGACATTCCCAGCCGTAGATCCCATCATTTAATATATATGTTCTTGCATTCTTAACCCTTTCAGTCCCAATGATGCCATTTGGCATCATCATGTTTCTTTATCATAATTAAAAAAAATAATAGGGCTGACATCTATTGGGATTAATAAAACATATTTTCAAATAGAAAAAAGTTTGAAGAATCGAATGATGTGCTTTTTGATATCATAAATGGCTATAGACGATCAGAAAAAAAACTCTAAAATGATGATGCCAAATTGTCATTGGGACTGAAAGGGTTAAATTGAAATATTATTTATCTATATTTTTATTTTTACAAAAATATATATTACCTTTTACACTACTATTTTGTTCTATATTACTGTTAAGCATTTTCTCCAAGTAATATTTAATAAAACTATGCGTAAAAAGAAGAAAAAAAAGGACCAGCCTTCTAAAGATTTCTAGGAAGGAAAACATGAATTGTATTTGCCTAGCCAACCATGAATATGATTCCCTTTTCTTATCCTAATAGCTTCAACTTCAGAATAATTCATTGGCACTGATGATATTACCATTCAGTTCCTGCTTTCCATAGCAAACAGTAAGTCCCCCACACAACAAGAAATCCATAGCAATATTTAATATGGAGTGGATAGACAGGTCAGTGACATTACCACCAGACGTCCACCCACATTACAGCACACCAGTTGTCATATAAATAAAATGATAAACTCCTTTACTCGTTTCAGCTTATCGAGTTTGGTATTTGTTATGTTTTGGTTTCCTTTGGATGTATTTGGTAAAATGGTTCCTATTTTGTTTGGTATAAGTTAAAGTGTAGTGGGTGATGTTTCCCCACATATTATAACGGCTGAAGAAGAAGGAAATTCATGTGTTAATGCAGAGCAAAATTGTTTATATTTTCAGTGTTTATAGTTCTATACTTTATAAAGCATAAAAAAGTAGAAAATTAACAAATGTGGCATATGAAATGTACTTATAATTTTAATTAAATAAATTGAGTAATAATTTAGATTGATATACAGTTCAGTCACATTAACTTTGACCCACAATAAAGTACACCAGTTGCAGTATAAACAAAATGATAAACGTCCCTGCTCGTTGCAGGTTATCGAGTTTCCGGTATTTCTCAAGTTTTGGTTTACTTTGGTTGCATTTAGTATTATGATTCCTATTTCGTTTGGTATAAGTTTAAAGCGTAGTAGTTGATGTTTTCCTACTGATTTTAATTCGGTTGAACAAAATGAAATTCATGTTTTTAATGCAGAGCAAATACAGTTTACGTTTACAGTGATGTACTTCATGAAGTGTAAAACACATACTTATGTGTCATAAGAATTATAAAAATTATATAAAAAAACGAAATGTTAAATGCGTTTACCATTTTATATTGTTTCATAAAAAGTATAAAACTAAGAATTTTAACGTTTATTTAAAAGTTAAACTGAAATACATATGTTAAAGAATCCGCATGTTTGAAACACAAACGATTCCCAAAATTCACTTGCAAAAATGATGGCAAAAATTAGAATCGCAGAATCACTTGACAGATAAAATTTTTTAAATGCTGAAATTCAGACTTTTAGAACGTCGTTTTTGGAAAAGTACGTACAATGACAAAAAGAAAAAAGCCCTAATGCATAAAAGAATGAGGAGGATAAGAGGCAATATTGCGCTCCAATGACCCAAAAAAGAAACTAAACTGTATGAAATAACTCTTTATCTCTGCTCAATACAGCATTGCAACCATGCAATAAATGCCAAAATACCTAAGGAGATTAACATAAGTATTCAAACTTTGTACCAACACAAGCGGAAAATAATTTTGGAATAACCCAAAAGAAACTATTATTTGTCATAGATTGAGAATGTGCATATGGATGGTAAGAAAATAAATCGGTTTTATAATTTATCGATTAAAAAGCTTGATATTAATTTATTAATTATCAATAATAACCTGATTTTATAGATATGTACTGATGTTCAAATTAATTACCGAAAAATGCACCGAAGTGCAAAATATATTTACAAAAATGTAACAATTTCATAAAAAAATATTTAAATTGAAGAAGAAGTGCATTAATGAAAGTGGAAAAGTAAATTTGGTTAATCAATCTCCCTTATGTTTCAAAGACAACATTTTAAAACAATTAAAACATAGTAAAATTGCCTGGGAAGAAAACTGTATAATATCCGAAATTGAAAGTTTCGTAAATCATACATCATCTTATGGTGCAATTGACTCACAAGTTCGCATTATTTGCTTATATTCTGTTTCAAAAGTTTACACGAAAAACGTTTTGAATCCCAACATTTCCCTAAAAAAAGTTGTTGTAATAAGGATCGTACTGGGGGTAACTCTACTAAAAATGACCCATAGAGATCAATACAAAAACCTACCGACATCAATACAACTATATTGATTTCTATGGATGTACCTACTGATATCGGTACAGGCTACTGATCTCTAATGATATCGGTACCCTACTGATTTTATTCTCTACTGTTATCAATACATATCTATAGACATCAATACAAGAGATATCAGTAGAATACCGATCTCTATAGATATCCATAGACTTTTACCGACATCAATAGGAATGTGGTCAGTAGGATTCCGGTTCTTATGGATATCCAAAGAACTCTACAGATATCAATAGACTTGTGATCAATAGGATTTCGATCTCAATGGATACTTATAGACTTTTACAGATATCAATAGGAGTGTGATCAATAGGATCTTAATTGAGTATCCGGGTACTGTGGTTTCGGTTTTATTCACATTCTTTTAATAGTAATGTTTTTTTAACCCGGCAGTTGTTTGAACATACAAACACTTTTAAACTACCCCCCAGTTTTAAGCCCTCTCCTTTATTGAAAATAAGTAACAAATAATTGTAAGTTTTTTTTTATTATCTTACGTGCGGCTGAAAGTGGTATAAAGTAAATACTCTGCCAATTTCAAGTTTCAAAATTTTTGAATATAAATTAAAAACACAAAAAATTCATAATTGTTAATTTTGTTGTTTTTGTTTACATGAATTAGAATTATTGATTTAAACTTAAACGAATTTATAAAATACGTTTAATGTTTTAAAGAAAATTATTGACTGTGAAAAAAATGCCTTCAATTGTTTTGAAACTTCAGGATAAAATAATAGAGGTTTTAAATTTAAGGTCGGACTATTAATTTCGAGTACTTACGGAATAACTAGGAAGAATAAAAAAGTTAAACACATAATTATGTAATATGATTCGAAGTAATCTCCATCAGCCGTAATCCACGTCTGTGTTTGGCTGTAAAAATTCCGGAAATAAGTTTTAAAGTCCTCTTTTGGAATGCTCTTTAATAGTGACTTTACAGTTTTCTTGAGGGCTTCGACGTACTAAAATCTTGTTCCATTCAGCTAATTCAGATTAAGAAACAGGAAAGAATATGCGGGTGCTAGGTCTGAAGAGTATGGTTGATGCTGCATCTCAACCACACCATGCTGAGCTAAGAATCGCCTCAGAGGCAACGCAATGTGTGAGCAGGCATTGTCATGTAGCAGCAGACAACTCCCATGTAGCTGAAATTGAGGCTTCACTCTACGAATTCGTTTTCGAAGTCGGTCAAGAACTTGTGTTTAGAACTGTCTATTGATAGTCAAGTTAGGAGAAAGAAATTCATGATGAATGAGTCCATCACCATCGAAGAAAGTGATTAACATGACCTTGATTTTGGACTTTTCAAATCAAATAAGTTCTCTATCTTCGCGAACTTGAAGACCACCATTCGCACTTGTTTTAACATTTCGTAGTTTAGTTTAATTTGAATTATCGTCGCACTAGAGCTACACGAGGGCTATTGGCGACGGGCGTCATATTTTAGAACCACAGTCAAGGGAAGAGCTGACACCTGAGAAGGCACCCAACGCAACCGTTAAGGGCGACATCGTACGCAGCATTAGGACTTTGAAGGATATTTAACGTGCACTCCTTCTACGCGGGGTATTATTCGTGGAACTTTTTTTTTGTCTGCACGGACCGTTTATAGGTCGGCAGTTATTTTGGCGATGCCCGGAAAATCATCAAATAAACCCACAATAAAATCCGGGAATGAAGACTGGCGGAATTACGTCACTTGAAACATGTCAATTATTTTTCAAATAATGAATATAGTTTCTGAAAGTAATGGCAAAAGAATAAAATAAACATTTTGAATTTTAAATGTTTTCGTTAAAAGTTTTATTTAATTTTTTCAGCCGATGGCATCAGGAAAGAGAAAAAATTATCGGATTTGAGCGAAAGTGGTGTATTTTTTCCAGAAAATTCGATTTTTCTCTAAAAATGGAACAAATATGAAAAATCTAAGCCTCAGGTGCACACGTTCATATTAAAGGGAATCTATCTTAAAAATTTCGAATTTCTGAGGGCAGTATAAGTAGGTTTTTTACGATCCGAAGACAGACACACAGACAGACTCTTTCTTTTATTATTATAGATATCTTATATTGAATTAACTTACACATGATCCAAGTCCGATTTTCCCAATCCTGTCCCTAAACCGTCAGGCCAGTCCAACAAGCAGAGCGTCCGCTGGGTTTCGTCAGCGTACTTGTACGTGATGGTCGTGGCGTACAGCAGAGACGGTGCGGACAGCACGGAACTCAGCATCCACACGGACAGGATGATGGAGTAGGCCATTGTCTTGGTCATCCGGGGACGCAGGGGACGCGCCACGGCCACGAACCTGAAAGATAGTTCAAATGGACATGGAGTTTCGAATTTTAACTTTAAAAACTACACTGTAAAAAAACTGTTAATAAACAAAATTATGTTGTTTTCCTACAGAAGATTTCTGTTTTCTAGAACTACAGAAATTTACTGTAAAATAACTTTTCAATTTATCAAAAGACACATTTTTTTGTAAACAGATGAAATATGTAACCAGTGATACAGATTGTCCTTGTTGAGAACAGTTTTTTCTGTTTATTTACGAAATTTGATGTGTACCAAGTACTTTTCTGGCCGCGATGGAGTACTGGTCAGTGTGACTGGGTCGTATACTGTCGACGAGTGTTCGTATACGGGTTAAGTATTGACGTTTTCTTAAATTTTAACATACAAAGCATTATAAAATATAATATGCATAAATATTTTCTGCATTGCTTAGCTACGGGAAAAGTCTGTCAACAGATTTTGTCCGTAGCCTACTGTAGCTGTGAAATAAATGATTTTTTTTTACAGTATATGGTGCCAAACTGTAAAGCTTTGGTGCAACATTACTCCTTAAAACTTGGAAAACTAGTTTTATGAAAATTGTAAACTAAACTTATTTTTTGTATAGGAAAATAATAAATTATAGAATTTACGTTCACTAGTAGGTTCACAAATGCCTACTTAACAGCATTATCAAATTAAAAAGTATTTTTATCGTCAGATTTTCTGTGTACATTACAAAAATTTGGTGGAAAGTTACAGCATGTGCTGCCAACATTTTAGAAGAGTAAACGTCCCCCACCCAAGTTTATATTATGATCTTACACCGCACAATAGAAATGAAGCTTGACGCCTTTTCTGATTTTGGAATATAACGTTACTTCGTAAATACATGCTGTGCTAATGACGATATCTCTCCCTGAATAAATCTACACATATTAATTAAATCAGCAACGCATAAAGCCACCAAGATCCCCAAAGTAGGACGTTAGTTTATGATACTTTCACTAGCAATGTCTTGTAAAGAATATCATGTCTTAACCCCATCATTACTAACACAAATATTAACTTCGTGAAATTTTCAACTCAATATTTCATCGTTTCGCATGTTTGTAACATGTAAAAAGAGCCTATGCATTTCCTTAGCAAGTTTAGAATGGTGATTTTGGCGATTATTGCAATGCCTCAAAAACCAAAAGTTAACGCATGCTGTTCTAAGTTTTTGAAACTTCAATTTGATACTGAAAAGTTTTATAGAACTACACTCAGACTCACAAACTATGTGTAGGAAATAAATAGATAAAATTTACTTAAACCAAACGGATAACTGTCATGACTGAATAGCATAATTCATGTTGAAAATTGCATAATGTTGTTAAAAAAAAGAGTAGATTTTGATCAATTTTTCTGTAGCCCACTTGTATACGATAAGTTTAAAGACATAACTATTTTTAGGGGCTACTATATTTTAACATCAGCTTCACCATTTTCGGTTTAACCAATTGTATCACATTTCTCCAAGCTTCTAACTTTAATTGTATAGCGACAATCACGTGGTCATAGGAAATTAAAAGTTAAGCAGCTAATTGAATCACCATGGTAATAAAAGTTAGATATCGTATAAAAATCGTATATCCCTTGTGAAATCATGCAAAAGACTCCATTAACATTGCGAACATTTAGAAGTTCAATTAACAAGCACTGTTCATTGTAATTTTCTCCACTTTCTGGGTAGAATGTTCCATTCAATAAAATAAAAACTATATTTTCAAATTTTATAGCATTTATTATAATTGGTAAGTAGCTTTCCAATTAGTCGCACCGTTTACATACAAGTGACTTATCTCAAACTGAGTAATATTAGAGCTAACTAATTTTCCCTTTAACGGTGCTATATGTGCATCTTGAATTTCATTTAATTAATTAAAAGTTAACAAAGAATTCATGAATCAAATAAAGTGAAAGTAAAATGTACTAATGTGCATATTTATTTAGTAAAAATTAAAAAAAAAAGATAAAACAACAAACAATAAAAACGGAAAAATTAAATTTATCTTAATTTATCTTCACATTTTTATTTATATATTTTATTAGAACATGTATCTAAAGTATAAGAATTAAACGGAATTTGTTTTTAAAACAGTCCACTATGTGTTTTTCATCTTTTAAATAAAATTAAACTTATATTTCAGATTAACTTATTTAATAATTACTTGTTTTTTAAGGATGTTAATTTCGCAAAAACTAGCAACAAAAAGAAAAAAAATCATAATAAAACCGTTTTATTTTTCGAGTTATTTTCAACATTTTTAAAGCCACAAAAGAAGAAAAAGCAAACAGTCAACTTTTTATTTCGAAACTTGTTTTCCTTCTTTTGCAACTCAAAGCAAAAACCATTTTTGTGTAAACTCTATACTGCAATTGAAGCTATAATACTGTAAAACCTTTTTTGTCTTCGTCGCTACACCATTAAAATAAGAGGCTAATGGTGGTTCACTGTACCTTTTAAAGGTACTCATAAAAAGTAATCACCTACTTTAAATTGCTGTCTGTAAATTTTAAAAAGAACATGTTAACTGATGTTCTTCTTTATATGCATTCGTATCTATTAAAATGATATTTAACATGCTCTTTGTATTTAAATTTAAGATAATTTAAAAAGAAAACGACTTTTTAAACAGTGTTACTGTTGCTACCATTACTAAAGGTTTATTTTGGTATTATTTAAATATTAATTAATGATATTATTTTTATTTTATATTGATAAGAAAATATTTTATTTTATTTCAACTTCATTACACTGATTTAATGCTGACACTTATTTTGAGTATTTTTTTTTCATTTTCTTTGTAATATATCACAATAATTAACTTCAATTGTTAAATACAACGTCGTTTATAAAATACTTTAAGTGTTTATAAACCACCATACTTTTCATAATAATTATTAATCTTATGGGTTTTTTTTTAGTTCATACAAATATTGCAAGAATAGTAGCAATATACTTAAAAAAAAACTCTCAGATTTTATTCTGAAATACGTTTCTGTTTTATACTTCTAGGCTCTCAAACAGACATATTTCTTAAAAGGATATACGTCTCAAAAATTGATTCGAAGCTTTATTTATGTAGAAACACTTTTGCCGGATCTCCTAAAGTTACCGCGATCTGGTTTCAAATTTACAGCTGTCCAGCTTTGTGTGCTTTGAAAAAGAACAATTTAAGTGAGATAGACGTTCTGCTTAAGAATTCGAACGTTTTTTGGAACTTTAAGCACATACATCTGTGTCCTGTCAAAATAAATGTATCACGAGAATCGATAATATGCCTCACAAACTAGGACTGCCAAGTAAACAATGTGTTTGCCCTTTTTTTTTTAAGACGTTTTCAAAAACGCCTTAAGCGAACTGCTAGTGGCCTCAAAACTGTTACTAATTACTGTCTTCAGACAGTTTCTCTAAATAAAAAAATTGTAATTTAAAAATTTGTTTACTTTGCCAATACTTTGTTGGTATCATAGTTGGGTTTCGATGTATCTAAACCTTTTAATTCGTCTTCCTCTTCTAATATTAATGAAAAAAATATTGTATTATTTTGTAGAGTTTTAAAGAAAAGAAAATGTGCATTACAAATAACATTTTGAGAAAATATAAGGGTATTCTTTCACTTTAAATTTGCTTTTAAAATAACTTTAAAATATGTGCTTTAATGTGTGTTTAAGCTAAAATAGTTTAAAAGTTAATATCCTTTAGTACAAGTAAAATATAAACTTATGTCAATTTTTCTTCGTAAGTATAACAAAATGAATAACTAAGCTAGGAAAGAAATAAAGGCTCAAGTTTCGTGCAAGCCACGGCTGAGTGCATTTTTAGCCTACTTTTCTTTTTTTTAATTCGAAAGAATTAAAAAAATGAAAAAGTAGGTATCGACATGCGGTCGATGTCCGTCTGTCTGTCCGTCCGTATCCCCCTTCCAAAATCGGTTCTATCCATCGGATATTAATTTTTTTTGTTAGAAAGCTATGACCTCAGATACCCAATTTCATACTTTTTGTCCGTCTGTCTGTACGTCCGGATGGACATAAATCTACTATCTGTCGGCGTTTTCCCATTGAATTAGCATTGAAATTCAATTTTGATTTTTGAGTCATTTAAATCACTGTAGGTATTGAAATGCGGTCGATGTCCGTCTGTCTGTCCGTCCGTCTGTCTGTCTGTCCGTACCTCCCTTCCAAAATCGGTTCTATCCATCGGATCTTAAAAATTCTTTTTTTGTTAGAAAGCTATGACCTCAGATACCCAACTTTCATACTTTTTGTCCGTCTGTCTGTACGTCCGGACAACATAAATCTACTACGTACGGACGGACATAAATCTACTATCTGTCGGCGAATTTCCCATTGAATTAGCATTGAAATTCAATTTTGAGTCATTTAAATTACTGTTGCCAAATCAACAATGGCATGAGAAACTTTATTTAAACATATTTGAAGCAAAATAATATTTTCATGAATCAGTTTGGAATGACGTCATAAAATGTAGCACAATTTGATTCTTTGATTATTCATTAATTGTTTACCGAGAAAGCGGCAAAGCATATTTTTGCATACAATTATGCTTAGTTTTAATTTACATTTCTTATTTTTTTTTAATGCAGTTTGGACTAGTTTCATTACTTTTGTTATAATTAAATATTTAATTGATCTTAGAACTACAAATAAATCGAGCAGAAGATAAATAATATTAAGTTAGTTTGCGACAGAATATTAAGGAAAATAGTTGATTTTGGGTTTTAGAAGTTTAAATTATAGCTGGATGCTGTGTTTCGATTTTTTTTTCTAATGTGTATAAATCTAGTGTAGAAACGGTTGTTGATGATATTTACTGTTAAGAACCTAGTTTTTTCCCTATTAGAACTTCAGTAAGTATTTAAGTAACAGGAAAGTAGGCTATTTTAGTTCTTTATGAACTTCTTGTTTTTCTACGTTCTGTTTTTTTTTTTATGTATGACTTTTTTTATTGTTGTCACATCGTTTTACAATTTTAGTGTCCTGATTGATCTTTTAGCAGTAGTAAACCAGAATATTCGGTTTCCCATTTGCACCCCCTCCAAGTTCTGTATTTTAAATTATCTTATTATTATTATTTCCAAGATGTAAAATAAATTTTTTTAAAAAAATGTTAACATTGTTGTTATGAGCCTTTCATTTTGCTTTGTTAAACACTTCAACATTCAACAATGTGAATATTAACGAAATAAGAAATAACACTTTAAATCCATACTATCGGAAAGCATAAAAATGCACTTTTTTTATTATAAACTGTCAATTTGGAAAGAGATTAAAATCTCTAGCAATACGAATAAAAATACAACTTCAAGTACAATAAAAACTAAGTAATTGTATTGAAATGCTTTCATTTGAAATCTTTTATTTGGAAGAGTTTTGCAAATTAATTAAACGTTTCTTAACTAGGGTTGAAAGAAGGAAACTAAATTTAGTCGACATACGCAAATGCTTTTCATTGAAAAAAATATCAAAAATCTAGGTAGGATTACAAAGATAAAAGGAGTCCTTTAAGGCATGTCTTTTTAAGGCCTTTAAGTTTCCGAAACACTTGAAACGCTTAAAATTTATAGGTTATATGTTTTTCTGATTTGCAAAGATTTTTAGACAAAAATAACACGCAGCGTGAGTAGATAAGTAGTATTTTGAAAAATTGCTCATTTCTTTTAAAACAAACATCTCAATCGTCATAGAAAAAATATTCCAACTGTTTAAAAAAATTATTTTATGATTTATATCAATTACAGAACTTTTTTGTGTAGTTTGAACTCGTTACTATTTTTCAAATTTTCCGCTAGGGAATTCTCAAAATTTACCACAGTTCTGTTATTTTGTTTTAGAATGTTTTAAAATAAAGTTCACTACTTTATACTTTATACAAAAACAATTACGAAAATCTCATTAATTCACTCCTTTTTGAGAAAAAACACTAACTTTCAATTTGTACGTTGTCATGTTTTTACTTAACTTTTTAATTGAAATACTTTCTGTGTATGTGAGTGTGGGGCCATTTTTTTTAAACCAAATCTGCTTTAGAATTTTTTGTTAAAACATTCTGCCCTACTCTCTTTTTCCTCTCGCCATGAAACACATTAAATTTTTTTAAGTATTTTTAGGGAACATCATCTTTATATACGCAGAAATATACACTCTTAAACAAACGAGCGGTTTTAACTCAGTCTGAGTTAATTTCCACTCCTTTCCGTGCCGAAAATGCACTTCCCCTATAGGAGTGGATTTCACTCTTTTGTTTTGAGAGTGTATACCAATCCTTATAATTTATGTATAGCTTTTATTGTAAAAGAAGCTTGAGTTTTAAGTTAAAATGTCTGATAAAGTTTTAAATAAATTTCATTGTAAGATGTTGCAAATTAAACTAGCATTCATTAAAAAAAATTCCCAGCATTGCGTCAATGCAATTTCAAGGGTTAGGTCAATGACATCCCAGAATTAATTACTTAGAAAATACTTCATCACTGTTTAAAATATCATAAAACATAAAAACTATTTGCTTTAAGAACTTAAGAAAAATTCTATTTGCTATATGAAGAAAAATGCTTCAAACTTTAATACCAAATCACCCTAATGGTCAAAGCCTACGAGGTTTATTGAGTTCCATCTAACAATGTCGGGTTGACAAAACTATGATTTGAATCTCGTTTAATTTTCTAAACAAAGAAAAAGTTTCAGTGTTCAATAGAAAATTGTACTTAATATTTAATAATTAACTAGTTTCAAATAATTCGTATAAGGTATTCATGTAAATTCGATTAGAAAAAGTATAAATAGTCCAGATAACATTCACCGCAATTTTATTCACATATTCTTTATAAATAAGTACAGCACTACTCTTTACAATAAAATTTAAAAACAACCTTTTTCACTATTTTTTCAAAATTAAGTGTATGTGTGGGTCTCCCTTAACTATGTAATTTTAAATAGTTTGCGATGCGTGTGCAAAAATTCGGCTCGGAATCGGCAGTTTGGGTCTTCTCGTTCGTTGTACTTTTATGACGATATTATTAATTTATTAAAATAAATACTTAATAATTAAATGGTAAAGAAGTGTCTGGTAGGACTCGTCACTTGGTTTACAATTACGAAGTCGGGCAAAAAAAACACCCCGATACTAATAACACGATGTATATCAACTAAAACTAAGATTCTCTAATATAAAATCATATACAGAGTTCCGGTAATCCGAAATTCGGCTTAACCAAAAGGCGCCGGAATTTTTATTGGTAAAATATGAAGTTTACGCATAAACGCATAAATAAAGAAAGACACAAAAAAATAAATACCTACTTACGAAGTTGGATTTATTTCCCAAAATATGCAATAATCTTTTTTTTTACTGCTCAATTTTGGTTCGTTTTAAAGCAGCCTTGTCCCACCTTCTTTTAAACAAGAGAACGTCTGAAGTACTGGCTTCATTTTGCGCTGCTATGTATCTAAGGGCCTGATCTAAGATTTTTGTAACGAGGCAAACACTCTCTGACGTCACATTTTCTCTTCGTCAGCGTTTCTCTAGGCTTGAAGTGGATGATTCCCGATCATCCGAAAATTCCTATGGAATCTCGATTAACCGAAAGTGCTCCGGTCCCGTACCTTTCGGATAAGCGGGACTCTACTGTACCTTCTTCGCTCCATTACATTTACTCCCGTACATTTATGTGGAGTTTTGCAGAATACACTTCTTAACTTCAGTTTACAACTTTTCTTAATACTAACTTTTTTTACTACAATCTAAAATATTTTAGCTTTCCCAAAATACTGAAATCGAAGTAGCTGATTTATTACTTGCATTAAAAAATGACATACCAAGAGGGTCAAGAATATTTCGGCAGTTAATTTATTTTGGAAGTAAAGAAAAAGATAAACTGGTCTATAAATCACAAAAAAACGCCACAGTTTTTTTTTATTCATAGTACACCAAAAATGTCTATTTTTAGCCAGAGAAACCTCAAATTCCACTAATTTGACGTGACCTTCAGCAAATGTTTAATACTTATTTTTTCATTCAATTGTTCATTTCATTCAATTCATTTTTTCATACCAAGAGGGTCAAGAATATTTCGGCAGTTTATTTATTTTGGAAGTAAAGAAAAAGTAAAACTGGTCTATAAATCACAAAAAAAAAACGCCACAGCTTTTTAGCCTACTTTTCTTTTTTTAATTCGAAAGAATTAAAAAAATGAAAAAGTAGGTATTGACATGTGGTCGATGTCCGCCTGTCCGTCTGTCTGTCCGTACCCCCTTCCAAAATCGGTTCTATCCATCGGATCTTAAAAATTCTTTTTTGTTAGAAAGCTATGACCTCAGATACCCAACTTTCATACTTTTTGTCCGTCTGTCTGTACGTTCGGACAGACATAAATCTACTATCTGTCGGCGAATTTCCCATTAAATTAGCATTGAAATTCAATTTTGAGTCATTTAAATCGCTGTAGGTATTGAAATGCGGTTGATGTCCATCTGTCTGTCTGTTCGTATGTCTGTCTGTCTTTCCGTCTGTCTGTCTGTCCGTCTGTCTGTCCGTACCCCCCCCCCCCTTCCAAAATCGGTTCTATCCATCGGATCTTAAATATTCTTTTTTGTTAGAAAGCTATGACCTCAGATACCCAACTTTCATACTTTTTGTCCGTCTGTCTGTACGTTCGGACATACATAAATCTACTATCTGTCGGCGAATTTCCCATTAAATTAGCATTGAAATTCAATTTTGAGTCATTTAAATCACTGTAGGTATTGAAATGCGGTTGATGTCCATCTGTCTGTCTGTCTTTCCGTCTGTCTGTCTGTCTGTCCGTCTGTCTGTCCGTCTGACTGTCCGTCTGTCTGTCTGTCCGTACCCCCCCCCCCTTCCAAAATCGGTTCTATCCATCGGATCTTAAAAATTCTTTTTTTGTTAGAAAGCTATGACCTCAGATAACCAAATTTCATACTTTTTGTCCGTCTGTCTGTACGTCCGGACGGACATAAATCTATCTGTCGGCGAATTTCCCATTGAATTAGCATTGAAATTCAATTTTGAGTCATTTAAATCACTGTTGCCAAATCAACAATGGCATGAGAAACTTTATTTATTTAAACATATTTGAAGCAAAATAATATTTTAATGAATCAGTTTGGAATGACGTCATAAAATGTAGCACAATATGATAATGAATATGATATAGTAATCTACCAAGAAAGCGGCAAGGCATACTTTTGCATGCAATTATGCTTAGTTTTAATTTGCATTTCTTATTAGCCTACTTTTCTTTTTTAATTCGAAAGAATTAAAAAAATGAAAAAGTAGGTATTGACATGCGGTCGATGTCCGTCTGTCCGTCTGTCTGTCCGTCTGTCCGTCCGTACCCCCCTTCCAAAATCGGTTCTAATCATCGGATATTAAAAATTCTTTTTTTGTTAGAAAGCTATAACCTCAGATACCCAACTTTCATACTTTTTGTCCGTCTGTCTGTACGTCCGGACGGACATAAATCTACTATCTGTCGGCGAATTTCCCATTGAATTAGCATTGAAATTCAATTTTGAGTCATTTAAATCACTGTAGGTATTGAAATGCGGTTGATGTCCAACTGTATGTCTGTCCATCTGTCTGTCTGTTCGTATGTCTGTCTGTTCGTATGTCTGTCCGTCTGTCTGTCCGTCTGTCTGTCCGCCTGTCTGTCCGTTTGTCTGTCTGTCTGTACCCCCCTTCCAAAATCGGTTCTAATCATCGGATCTTAAAAATTCTTTTTTTGTTAGAAAGCTATGACCTCAGATACCCAACTTTCATACTTTTTGTCCATCTGTCTGTACGTACGGACGGACATAAATCTACTATATGTCGGCGAATTTCCCATTGAATTAGCATTGAAATTCACTTTGAGTAATTTAAATCACTGTAGGTATTGAAATGCGGTTGATGTCCAACTGTCTGTCTGTCCATCTGTCTGTCTGTCTGTTCGTATGTCTGTCCGTCTGTCTGTCCGCCTGTCTGTCCGTTTGTCTGTCTGTCTGTACCTCCCTTCCAAAATCGGTTCTAATCATCGGATCTTAAAAATTCTTTTTTTGTTAGAAAGCTATGACCTCAGATACCCAACTTTCATACTTTTTGTCCGTCTGTCTGTACGTCCGGACGGACATAAATCTACTGTCTGCGAATTTCCCATTGAATTAGCATTGAAATTCAATTTTGAGTCATTTAAGTCACTGTAGGTATTGAAATGCGGTTGATGTCCATCTGTCTGTCTGTTCGTATGTCTGTCTGTCTTTCCGTCTGTCTGTCCGTCCGTCTGTCTGTCTGTCCGTACCCCCCCCTTCCAAAATCGGTTCTATCCATCGGATCTTAAAAATTCTTTTTTTGTTAGAAAGCTATGACCTCAGATACCCAACTTTCATACTTTTTGTCCGTCTGTCTGTACGTCCGGACGGACATAAATCTACTATCTGTCGGCGAATTTCCCATTGAATTAGCATTGAAATTCAATTTTGAGTCATTTAAATCACTGTGGGTATTGAAATGCGGTTGATGTCCATCTGTCTGTCTGTTCGTATGTCTGTCTGTCTTTCCGTCTGTCTGTCTGTCCGTCTGTCTGTCTGTCCTTACCCCCCTTCCATAATCGGTTCTATCCATCGGATCTTAAAAATTCTTTTTTGTTAGAAAGCTATGACCTCAGATACCCAACTTTCATACTTTTTGTCCGTCTGTCTATCTGTACGTCCGGACGGACATAAATCTACTATCTGTCGGCGAATTTCCCATTGAATTAGCATTGAAATTCAATTTTGAGTCATTTAAATCACTGTTGCCAAATCAACAATGGCATGAGAAACTTTATTTATTTAAACATATTCGAAGCAAAATAATATTTTCATGAATCAGTTTGGAATGACGTCATAAAATGTAGCACAATTTGATTCTTTGATTATTCCTTAATTATCTAACAAGAAAGCGGCAAGGCATACTTTTGCATGCAATTATGCTAAGTTTTAATTTACATTTCTTATTTTTTTAATGCAGTTTGGAGTTTCATTACTTTTGTTATTAATGAATATTTAATTATTCCTCGAACTACAAATAAATCGCGAGCAGACGATAAATAATGTTTAATTGATTTGCGAAATAATAATAAGGAAAATAGTTGATTTTGGCTTTTAGAAGTTTAAATTATTAGCTGGATGCTGTGTTTCGATTTTTTTTTCTAATATGTATAAATCTAGTGTAGAAACGGCTGTTGATGATATTTACTGTTAGAAACCTAGTTTTTTCCCGATTAGAACTTCAGTAAGTATTTAAGTAACAGGAAAGTAGGCTATTTTAGTTCTTTATGAACTTTGTTTTTTAATGCAGTTCGGAGTAGTTTCATTACTTTTGTTATTAATAAATATTTCATTATTCTTCGAACTACATATAAATCACGAGCAGATGATAAATAATATTTAATTAATTTGCGAAAGAATATTAAGGAAAATAGTTGATTTTGGCTTTTAGAAGTTTAAATTATAGCTGGGTGCTGTGTTTCGATTTTTTTTCTAATGTGTATAAATCTAGTGTAGAAACGGCTGTTGATGATATTTACTTTAGGAACCTAGTTTTTTTCCCCGATTAGAACTTAGTAAGTATTTAAGTAACAGGAAAGTAGGCTATTTTAGTTCTTTATGAACTTCTTGTTTTTACTAATAGTACACCAAAAATGTCTATTTTTAGCCAGAGAAACCTCAAATTCCACTAATTTGACGTGACCTTCAGCAAATGTTTAAAGCTTATTTTTTCATTCAATTCATTTTTTCATACCAAGAGGGTCAAGAATATTTCGGCAGTTAATTTATTTTGGAAGTAAAGAAAAAGTAAAACTTTTCTATAAATCACAAAAAAAACGCCACAGCTTTTTTTTACTCATAGTACACCAAAAATGTCTATTTTTAGCCAGTGAAACCTCAAATTCCACTAATTTGACGTGACCTTCAGCAAATGTTTAAAGCTTATTTTTTCATTCAATTTTTCATTTCATTCAATTCATTTTTTCATACCAAGAGGGTCAAGAATATTTCGGCAGTTAATTTATTTTGGAAGTAAAGAGAAAGTAAAACTGGTCTATAAATCACAAAAAAACCGCCACAGCTTTTTTTTACTCATAGTAAACCAAAAATGTCTATTTTTAGCCAGAGAAACCTCAAATTCCACTAATTTGACGTGACCTTCAGCAAATGTTTAAAGCTTATTTTTTCAAAATATATTTGCAAAACATACTTCTAAATGCATAACTGGTTGAAAAATATGTTAATACAACGAAAATATCCCTAGTACTTTTTTCAGAGGTAAAAATGCATGTATTTGTACATGCTATATTTCCTATAGTTTCCCATTTTTAGGTGATTCTAACGGAAAATAATCAGATTTTTTTTGTAATAACTAAGCTAAATCAATTGAGTATTAATTACAGCTGTGTTAAAAGAAAGTGCTCCAAACCCGAACAGGCCTGTGGCGTTCTACACCCCAACGTCCCCAACCAAAAGTCCACATAACCAGAACTAATTCCTTGTTAGTAATTAATCATTGGCGCAAATTGCTGACAATGAGCTTCAGAACAATATTCCTTAAAGCACTACTTCGAAAATGAGCTTCCTCGAGAATAATTATGACCGTAATTATCGGCCATTTACTTGGTGTCGAAACGGCACTGATTTGTTTTCGGTACTATCCCTGTGATTAATAAGGTTAGATCAGGGAAACAGTGCAGTTGTTTATTAATGTCCGTTTGCTGCTTCAGTAATTTGTAAGTATGTTTACTTTCAGACAATGGATGAATTTGAGTGTGTGATGGTGTTTTAAAGTAAGCTTCATTTCGTTAACTAGAACGTAATTCAATAAAAGCTGAGTAATAAATTTATATTATTGCTTTGTTGTGTGTATTAAGGGAAGTGTACCTAATAAACGGCCAAATTTTTTAAAATTTGCTTTAACACACACGTTTAAATGTTTAATATTGAAATTACCTCTTTGAATGGTGAATATTTAACTATTGTTTAAATTAAACTATTATTTAAGTTTTACTCTTTTAAATAATACTGGAATATGCTGAATTCGCAAAAGGCTTTATCCGTTAAAAAGCAGCCACATTAAAAAGATTTTATTTTCTAGTTTTCTATGCACACAAGGGTCCATTAATTTAACCAGATTTCAAAGGATACGAAAAACATTAATCACTTCCGTTAAATTCATCGTAATCGACCCACAAGATACATGAAGTTGTCAACACCCTTTTATGAAGCAGTCAAAATCTCTATGGATTTGACTATAATGACATTTTATCAAAAAAGAGACGTGGACGAAATAAAATCGTGCTATTAACTCCTTTCGTGAGGTTGTTAATCTTGTGAATTTGTTTTTAACAAATGACGTACTCATTTGTAGTTTTAATAGCGAGTAATATCAAACAAGGGAAATTATATTATTATATGCACGTGACTTTTCAAGCAATGGATGTAAAAGATACCGAACATTCAAACATGGTAGAATTTCGTCAGCTGAAAAAAAAAACGCGATTGAAGACTTTTATCTCAAATGTCGTTACACGGACAAGTCATGCAGTTTCGTCCAATAGCAGCCCGCGTTACACACTTTTATTTCCTAGACAAGCAATATCCCCATTCCCATAGTTTAGCTACTTGTGGAATGGAAGAAACTCGAAATTGATGTTTAGATTGAACATCATGCATAATATCCCTTGAGAAAGCCAAACTTCCGAACACGGCGCGTTTTAAACTTCGTCGTTTTAAAATTCCGTCTAGAATGGAACATTTTCGGTTCCAAAAACTAAAACTGAGACGACGAAAAGTACTTATAGAATTGATTTAGCATAAAATCGGAACAAAAAAGCGAGTGGTTAAATTTAGCACGTATGCAGTTACACACTATGAAATTTTATACGGTATAAACGTATAATCTTTGGCCATGTTATACAAATCTGTGTACTTACATGTGTTGCGTAGTAAAATGTAAAATAATGGTTGGTTTTGTGTGAGTTTCAGCAAAAAGTATTTTTCTAACACCATTTCACATCAATGCGCATAATTTTAGTTTCCTGCACATTTTTTAATTGTTTTTGACATTTAAAATAAGGAAAGATAGGGGCTACAAAAAATTGAATTGAATTGAATTCATATAATAGTCAAGAAATATAAAATTCTTTCATTTTAACCTAAAAATATAAAATTAAACTGCAAGTACATTAAAAATAAAGAGATTGGTGATCAAAGCAAAACTACATGTTCGGCATAAAAAGTATTTGTACATTTTACAAATTCTTGAAATAAGTAATGAATTTTAACATAGATGTTGGGGTTATATTTTACAAAAAAATATGATTATTTTCGGATTATAACAGATTTACTAGAGTCAAATTATATGCTACAGAAACTAAAATAAAGTTTTATGTAAAGTAATGTCTGTAGAATGGATAAGAATCAAATGCCTTGAAAACTAATTACATCCCTTCTCTGTGAATACAAATTCACTCCTAACATACTGCATAAATTGTACCTTCGCATATAAATTTCATTTCTATGAATAGTTTATGTTAAAAGTTTGACACATTTTGCTGAAAACTGGACTCACTTTAAAATATACCAACTTGCACTCGTAAACAAGAAAATTAGAGTTTTATGACACTCTATAACGAAATTCAGCTTCAGCGATTAATTTTAAAGAATCCAGAATTGTCGTAACTAAGTTTTAGAATAAATTCTCAAAGTTATAAAAGAGTTCGTTAATCTTGTTATCAGATATTTCATTTTTGGAAATAGCCGCTAAGAAACCAAACAAGTGATGGGAATGTTGCCACCTATTTTTTTTTAAATTTAAAACTTACATAGCTACTTTATTTCTCCTCAGTTAATAAAAACTCAGCACTACATACATTTCACAGATCAATGTTCAGGCTCGATTTCAATTATTAAAATAACATTCAATTACTTGAAATATTTTAATAGAAATATAATTCATGTACATCGAAAACGGATACCAAGTAAATAGTGTTTCTAACTTAAAAGATACAATGATTACAACATTTCATCTATTTTTTGTCAAATTTATTTAAAAGAATGACATAATTATAGGGTCCAGCTTTTTTACGTAAGCATAAAAAGTCACTAGGCTACAGGAAGTCATTAATTTTATGGGAGAGTTAATTAACTTTTGAGAGTTAAATAGAACAATCTATCAATGTAAGAGCTATCAATTTTTAAAGTGTAATAACAAAAAAAGAATTAAAAAAGCAGTTTAGTGACTTAACAAAAATATGTCCAGTAGTATTTAAAAAAACGGAGTTTTGCGACTTATTTGACTAAAGTTCAATGTTTTGATAAATATATCTTTAAATAAATCTTAATTGTAATGTAACATGAAAATTTATAAAATTATTATCAAATATTTATCCATTGGCATTAAAATTTGTATTTGTAAAAAGCACTTTTCACTTTTGTGATGTAAGTATTTTTCCTTTTTATTTTCTCCTTTTTCCTTTTTTTCCTGTTCTCTATCCTTCTAAGAATCCTTTTTTCTATCGTCCCATCAATCGCTGTTTGTTCTTAATCAGTTTTATGAGATAAGTAAATTAAGAAATCTTTGAAAAAAATATAGAAATCTAACAAGAGCTTCAGATCAAAATCGATTTTGCATTGTGGCAGAATATTTGGAGAGAAAAATATTTATCTGAACACAGTTGGTAAATCTTTCAAACCTAGAAAACGTAGCCAGAGTTGACTTGGTGGAAAGCTTCTGGGAATATCTAACCTAATTTAGGACTAACTCTAATAGGAATATCTAACCTATTTTAAATATTGATCCTTATTTTTTGTTATGATAATAATAAGTGTTGTATTTTACTTATCTGTTAACGAAGTACTTATTCTTTCATGAAAGCTACATAACTTTTCTTGTTTAATTGATAGCTCAAAATCCATATCAACTTTTATTAATAGATGTTTTAGGAACATTTTGCAAAAAAAAAATTCTTTAAATTGTAGGAGGAGTAGCATTTTGAAAAAAAGTTAAATTTTTTTAATTTTTTTAATTTTTTAAAAAAACTTATGTTTCAATATTTATTTATTTTCTGGATATGTTTACTGAAAGTTAGTTCTTTGTAAAAAAAGTTAAATTTCCATGCCAGTGATAAAAATACTGGATTTAATTTTTTAGGTACCGCGTCCCTTAAATGACAATCAAGCATGCTTTTAAAATTTGATGGGGTTTATAGTTGGGCTATCGACTCGGTATAGACAATCGCACTAGCACCTTTGACCATAGATGGACACTACATTTTAAGAGCTTAGTGGAAGAACGTGCTAAGGGACACTTCAGAAAAAATTTAGTTTTTTGTATCAAAGAACATATTATACTCACTTCTTTAGCGATGACACGTTCCCACTTTTTCAAACTTTAAGTTTAGTTAATTTTGTACGGTTTGCAAGCACCGTTTTCAACAGATATGAGTGCAAACTAAAAACTTTAAAACTCATTTTCTCGTTTTTTTTTTTTACCTTTTTGTCACTTTGCACATTCTTCCACTGAAATCTTTATTAATATAAGTGTAAAGTATAGATTTTTACTTTTTTCCCATTACGTCTTACTCATATTTCATGCCTAGCTTGTAGTTTGGGAGTCAGTCGTAATAGCCTGCGTAGTTTGTGTAGGTGGGGGCTAATGAGACAAGGGGTCAAAAGTGGTGAATAATATATATTTTTACAAATAGTTCTACACCACAGCATAGCAACAGTTAGATTTCATGTTTTAACAACCAAAGGTCATTCATTGAAGGCTTTTTATGAAGATGAGAAAAGATTTGTTGTTTTTGGAAATAAAAAGTAAGTTTAAAAAAATTATTTAATTGAATTTTTTTAGTGTTAAATACATAATTTTTTTGAATTGAACTATAGTTGTAGGTCGAAGACATATCAGAAATTAATATTAGATATGTCAAATACTGTGTCAAAAATACATGTGGTTCAGTGTTGGATCATATACATAAATAAGAAATCTGTGGGGTATAATGGGACAGCAAATGTGTTGTGTAATGGTACGACAAATAAACCTGATTTTGCTTGATTTTCCTGAAAAAATTATATAAATATCATAAATTATCATTTTTTCCATAGTTTAATATAAAATTTATTTAAAAAGTATTAATTTTGATATCATAAGCGTTTTATTTAGTTTTCTTGAATTCTTCTACATTCAACAGAGCGAACATTACCGGAATAAGAAATAACACTTAAAATCCATATTATCGGAAAGCATAAAAAAACACTTATTTTTTTATAAACTGTTAACTTGGAAATAAATGAAAGTGTCAGTAGCTATCTGAATAAAATACATTTTCAAATACACTAACAACTAAGTATTTGTATTTAAATGTTTTCATTTGAAAGCTTTTATTTGAAAGAGTATGCAAATTATTGATACTTTTCTTTGAATAGGGTTGAAAGAAGGAAACTAAATTTAGTCGAGCTACGCAAATGACTTTCATTGAAGAGTGCACGTTTAAAAAAAAAACGAAATCTAGGTAGGATTATAAAGATAAAAGGAGTCTTTTAGGGCATGTCTTTTTAAGGCCTTTGAATTTCCGAAACACTTGAAACGCTTAAAATTTATAGGTTATATGTTTTTATGATTAAAAGAGAGAGATTAATTGTAAAAAAATCATACACAGCGATAGTGGATAAGTGGCATTTTTTAAAAAAAACTATTTTTTTTTAAACAACCGTCTGGAATTAATTTTTTCTTTACAATTTGTTGCAGAAAAGTTATCCCAGATGTTAAAAAATTTAATTTACAATTTTGTATCAATTACAGAAGAGGTTTTTTGTATTCCTTAGCTCATTAAAATTTTTCTTTTTTTCCCGCCAGGGAACTCTCCAAGTTTTACCTCAGTCTTGATATTTTGCTTGAAGATGTTTTAAATTAAAGATCACACAATTATACTTTATACAAAAACAATTAATCAATGTATATTGATTTACACATATTATATATAGAGAGAGAAGAAAAAAACTCTAATTTTCACTTTATATGATGTAATATTTTTTTACCTTACCTTTGTACTTAAAATATTTTATCTGTGTGTGCGTGGGGTGGGGTGGTGGGGGGACAATTCAGTTTTAACAAAATCTGCTTTTGACTTTTATGTTAAAACCAGCTGTCCTTCCCTCTTTAGTCTTTCTCCTCCTTCCATGAAACAAACATATATGTTTTATGTCTTTTAAGGAACATCACCTTCATAAACGCAGCATTATTTTACCAATCCTTATATTTTATGTATAGCTTTTATAGTAAAATAAGCCTGAGTGTTAAGGTGAAATCTTTGATGATGTTTTATATAAATTGAATTGTATGATTTGGAGACAAAACTAGCATTTTTAATAAAACATTTTCCCTGCCTTGCGTCACTGGAACTTCATGGGTTAAGTCGGGGCCGCCGCGAAAAAGATAGGAGAAAAATATGCATACGGGCCTGACCATTGATTCTTGGCACTGAGCCCAAACGACCGCTGAAAAAGATCTCAGCATGCATTGAGTTAGAATTTCCATATTTTCAAACGCAAAAAACATCTTTATTTGCTTAAATTATTATAAAATGAAACAAACTTGACGTTAGTATGTACCAAGTGTTCAAATAAATATTTTTGTAGCTTTGGCAATAAATCGTATGATGATTTTTGGGGTGATAAACTGCAGTAGCGAGACTAATGAATTGGACCATTGCTGTAAAACACTCGATAACTTTAATATACAAGGAAGTATGCTAAATGACTGATTATTTCAGGTTAATAATGATCTAGCCCATTGTTGCGGTTTTTGCAGTTTACCTGCCCATTGCAGTCTAGCAATTCAACCCATCTTTTATGATTTTTTTTTATCACAGAATTGTATTATATAATTATTTAAAATTATTTCATGTGTAAAAATCAATATAATTAATATCAAGAATGACAATTATGGGGCTATAATAATACATAAGTAAAAAAAAATACGTGATGTCATGGAAGGGGTAGGGTAGGTACATATATATTCCGGCTTGTGTGCTTGATCAGAGACCCGCTTATAAGCCTTCGTCAAGTAAGACAGACACAGAAAGAATTTATACTGTCACAGAGAAAGAAAGTACACCCAGGGCGAAGGCGGGAATCGAACCCGCACCCGTTACAGCGCACAGACTGCTAGCGTAATGGTCCAAACCATTCGGCCATCCGGGCCCCGATGTCATGGAAGTATTGCGATGAGGTCGAAAATCCGAAATTTAGATTTTGTGTTTACTACTTGTTTTTGAGGGTACTGATTCCGATGAAGTCGGTCTCTATCAAACCACTCTACTGCTCGAACTTAAAGATCTATGTCCTTCATATTTGATACACGAGTTCTAAATACATGACGAAAGTCATAATAAAGTTTTTGATAAAATTGCGTATGCGCAATTGGTAGTTGTCATTGAACTTTTTTGGTTTAATAGGTATTACAGAGAAAAAAGCTACATGCTTCAAATTTGGTGCACGAGTTTCCATTACAGGTTGGACATCAAAATAGAATTTGCGAGAAAATTGCGAATGCGCAAAGGACTGCCATAGAACTTTTTAGACTTGAAAGTTATAAAAATTATATTATAAGGTAATATATAATTACATTTAAATATGTGTACTGATTTATGGAGTGGTAATTGAACGTCGTATAGTGTTACGCCTCACAGTTTTTTGTTTATTTTTTACTGGATTTATAAGGTATAGTTTAACATTTTAAAATGTACATATTCTTGTGTATCTGGGAAATGCACGCTATCTTTCCTGTTGCTTGTAAAAAAAAAATACTTAAAATTATTTTTCAAAAAATATTCTCAATTTTCTGCCTAAACTAAATAAATTAACATTTGTCATACATTAATCTATTACTGAAATGAAAAATGAACCCATCGAAAATCGTAACATACCGAGTTAATACAAAAATTTAAAACTGAAACTAAGAAAATTAAATGCAAATTTGTAAGTGTTTTATTGGAGTAAAAATAAATAACATATTATTTACTTTCCGATAATAATCGATGAGTTTATAATTTGATACACTACAGCTTGTAAGAAATATCAGGAAAATGAGAGACACAGGATTCATTGAGAAGTTTATGTTAATTTTACCTAATTAAATGCGAAAATTTGGCTTTAAAAATACCTTCATAATGCACAAGATTTACATATTTTTATGTAAAAAAAGGTTAATATTTATTTCAGTTTTAAACAGATTCTTATGCTTTGTCTTCGACTGCTTTCGAAATAGCAAATCAACGATACGAAAAAGCCTCCTTTATGCTCTTTGTTTCTTCCCCGTTCGTATTCAGTGGGCCGGTCGTTTAACGCCAAGTGTTGATGCCTTATTTCGGAAAGAGCCAGGCGATGTCTTCTCTTTTTCTCCTATCTTCTTCGCGGCGGCCGGTTAAGTCAAGGACAACCCAGTATTAACTACTAAGAAAAGCCATTTTTTGTTTAAACTATTAAAAAGTATAAAAAAAACTATTTACTTTACACACTTAAAAAGTTATACCACACTTGTTAAATGAAGATAATTTTTGATACTTTAACTAACTCACCCTAATCGTCAAAACTTAAGAGGTTTACGGAGTCCTATAAAACAGTGTCGGGTTGGAAGAACTATGTTTTATTCCCATTTAATTTTCTAAACAAAGAAAAGTATCAGTGTTTAATAGAAAAATTGTACTTTATATTTAATAATGAACTAGTTTTAAATCAATCGTAGGAGGTAGTCATGTAAATTCGACCCCGAAAAGGATAAATGGTACAATTGACATCCACTGCAATTTCAATAACATATCATTCTCAAAAATAAAATTTAATATTAAAAAAATTGCAAATGTTTGAAAATTTCGTGTATGGGTCTCCCTTAAATATGTATCGATGCGGGTGTCAAATATTTTTTGATGCGTGTGCAAAAATTTGAGTCTTAGTCTGGATCTTCTCGTAGTACTTTTACGACGATATTATTAAAACGCATATGCTAAGGAACTTACCCGTAGGCTTCGTCACTTGGTTCATAAATACGAATTCGGGCAAAAAAAGCACACGGACAGCAGTAGTACGACGTACATCAACCAACACTATGACTCTCTAATATCATTTTTTTGTTTCTCTAATGGGGCTGCAATATTGGCGGTCAAGCCTTTGCTGACTCGGCATATTCCCCAGAACTGAGAGCCATTTTTTATGGCACCATCTAGGCGGTTCTCGCTACCAATTTTGACGCACAGATTACAATGAATCTGAGCTCTATGTGGATGTTAAAGCATGCCGAGATTTAATTTTGCCGAGAGAACCCAATCCAAATGGGCCCTCCAGGGATCTTTTACATGCCACATAATCATATGACATGCGTGCCCAGGATTTTCTCATCCAGACATTCCGACAACTCAGCCGGGACTCGAACCCGCGATCTTACGAAGCGGACACGTTAAACCAATCAGCCACTGAGCCGTCCTCTCTAATATCATTAACATATACCTTCTTCACTCCAGGGGTACACTTACGTGGTCCTTTGTAGAAATCCCTTCACAACTTCCGTTTACAATTTTTCTTAATACTAACTTTTTTGATATTTTTTTCTCCAATGGGGCTGCATTACTTTTTTTTAGTATGAAGTAAAGTATTCTAGCTTTAAAAAAATATTGAAATCGAGCTGATTTATTACTTGTATTGAAAAATGACGTACCAAGAGGCTCAAACATATTTCGGTGGTTAATATATCGAATATTTTGGATTTAAAGATAAGTTAAACTGGTCTATAAATCTTAAATGACTGTCATATCTGTTTTTTTTTATTAACAGTGCACCAAAAATGTGTATTTTGTGTATTTTTAATCCTCAAAACCTCAAATTCCACTAAATTGAAGTGACCCTCCGCAAATGTTTAACGTTGATTTTTTAAAAAAAAATAATTGCAGAACATATTTCTAAATGCATAATTAGTTGAAAAATAAGTTTACACAAAGAAAATATGCATAAGATTTTTTTCAGGAGAGAAGAGGATACATGTATTTTTACATGCTATATTTCGTTTAGTTAGGAACTTTTAGGTGTATTCAAACTGAAAATAATTTCAAATGTGTTTTGAAAGACTAACTAAATACTTAGATTACAAAATATCTTTTTAAAAATAATAATTAAATAAATAATAATAACTGTAACGTAACCGGATTAAAAGGTTTTTAATATCTGAGAGGGCTAGGCTAAAAGTATTTGCATTTGTTCGTGATATAATTTAAAGCGGGACACATAGGGCTAAATCAATTGATTATAAGTTACAGCTAAGTAAAAAAAAAATCTTCGAACCCAAACAGGCTTGTAGAGTTCCACAGCACAACTAAAAGTCCACATAACCAGAACTAATTCCTTGTTAGTAATTAATTATTGGCACACATTCGTGACAATGAGCTTCAGAAGAGTATTCTTTAAAACACTACTTCCAAAATGAGCTCCCTCGAGAATAATTATAGCCGTAATTATCGCCCATTTACTTGATGTCGAAACGGCACTGATTTGTTTTCGGTACTATCCCGGTGATTAATAAGGTTAGCTCAGGGAAACAGTGCAGTTGTTTATTAATATCCGTTTGCTGCTTCAGTATTTTGTAAGTATGTTTACTTTCAGACAATCGACAAATTGGGTATGTGATGGTGTTTTAAAGGGGGCTTCAGATCGTAAATTAGAACTTAATTCAATAAAAGCTGGTTAATAAATGTATATTATTGCTTTGTTGGGTGTATTAGGGAAGGGTACTTAGTTGGTGGTCCCCTTTCGAAAAATTTGCTTGAACTCGCCATTTCGAACATTTAGATGTTTTAGACTCGAAAATACTTCTTAAAATGGTAAATATTGCATTATTGTTTAAATCATAATATTATTTAGTTTTACCCTTTTAAATATTATTAAATTAGTCTAAGTTCTCAAAAAGCTTTATCAGCCAAAAAGCAGCCCCATTAAAAACATTTCATTTTCTAGTTTTCCATGCACACAAAGGTCCATTGTTTTAATCATATTTCATCGGATACGAAAAACTTTAATTACTTCCTTTAAATTCACCATAATCGACTGACACAACATGCATAAAGTTGTTAACACCCTTTTATGAATCAGTAAAAATCTCTATGGATTCGACTATAATGACATTTTATCAAGAAAGAGACGTGAACGAAATAAAATAGTGCTTTTAACTCATTTTGTTAGGTTGTTAATCTTGTGAATTTGTTTTTAACAAATGACGTACTCATTTGTAGTTTTAATAGCAAGTAATATCAAACAAGGGAAATTATATTATTATATGCACATGATTTTTCAAGCAATGGATGTAAAAGATAACGAACATTCAAATTGATACTGTAAGTTCATTTCACACAGTACTGTATATCTAAAGAAAAAAGTTATTGTGTTTCTAGCATGTGTTGAAAGGAGTCAATCATTTGTGTTAAAAAATTACTCTTCTTAATTATAATTCAGCTCCAACTATAATACTCTAGTAAACTATCGTACTCTATACTCTAATTATAATTCAAATGGGAATAATAGTTATTTAAGCAACTAGTGCCGAAAATAATAATTCATAAATTAAATAAATTCATTTTCTAGTTTTCTATGCACACAAAGGTCCATTATTTTAATCATATTTCAACGGATACGGAAAACATTAATCACTTCCGTTAAATTCACCGTAATCGACCGACACAACATGCATAAAGTTGTTAACACCCTTTTATGAAGCAGTAAAAATCTCTATGGCTTCGACTATAATGACATTTTATCAAGACGTGAACGAAATAAAATCGTGCTTTTAACTCCTTTTGTTAGGTTGTTAATCCGGTGAATTTGTTTTTAACAAATGGTATACTCATTTGTAGTTTTAATAGCAAGTAATTGCAAACAAAGGAAATTAGATTCTTACATGCATGTGATTTTTTCAACAGTAAGTGTAAAAGATAACGAACATTTGAATTGATATTGCAAACATATTACACATAATACTGTATATCTAAAGAAGAAAATTTTTAATATTATGTGTTTGAGGGCATTCTTTTTAATTTAAAAAGAATACTCAATTTAATGTGCATATAACATTTACACAATACTTTAAAAATAGTGTTTACACTCAGTACGAGAGAACATTTGGCTTAAATAATAATTATAATTTTTAAAAATTACTTTATGGGAGGCAGAAAAAAATATTTATCGATTGTGTGCTATTCATTTAAAAACAAACGAGAACTTAACATGAAGTTTCATTTACTGAACCAAACTATGAGTTCAAATCACAAAAAGTCCAAATGCTGACGCTCAAATGAAAGTTTTAAAATGAATAATATTCTAGAAATAATTTGCTTTTAGGGAAGTAGAAGTAATACTTAAACACGTTATATTTTTATGTGATAATTAAGTGTCATAGTTGTAATATTTGAAACTAAGGGGCACGCCCCCTTCTCGCTATCGCTCGCCAACCCCCGGGAACTGCTTGCGCAGTTCCCTTTGGATCGCTTCGCAATCCAGGCTCGCTTCGCTCGCTCACCGTTCATTGAAATATTTTAGTCTAGCCTTAAGGGTTAACCTAAAAGAGCATGTCCGTATTTTGTTCGCCAAATGTGGTAACCCCGCCAAATTTGTATTATGGCAGCCATTGACTACGAAAATCACCACAGATCGAATTTTAAGCGAATAATTATCAAATAGTTCAGTTTTTTCTATGTATTCTGTTTGCATTAGAGAATTTATTTTGCTACTTTCTTTATAAGTTAATCCTATCCATTTCTTTTCATCGTTAAGAATTCTTAAATTGTATTAATATATTTAAGATATAATTAATCATTAATTATAAAAAGAACTCATTTCTTAAATTATTTTTTGTGCACATTGTTTTGAACTTGCAGCAAACTGTTGAGTTTGGATTTTCGTATTTTAAAACATCGCTACGATCTATGATCGCAAATGCCAAGATAATTTTTAATAAGAAAATCTTTCATGTTCTCTCAGCAGACATTTTCAGTTTTGAATAGCATTTTAAGTAATTATTTGTTGTCATTTCACAGACTTGGCAAACGCTCGGTTTGTATCCACTGAGCTAAAAATACTGATCTGGAGTGAGTAGTCAGCGCGCCGAAACCGCTTCACACCTCAATCTTTGTTTATGCGTGCGAGTAGGCAAAATAAGAACTATTTTTCAATTTCATTTTGCTATATTTTTTTTATTTTTTCGCATACTTCCTTCAAATTTTTCATCTTCTATTTATCACCTTTAACCTAATGCAAGATTTAATCGAAAATTTTGACTTCTCGAACTTCGATTGAAAATTTAGTGTTTTTTACGCGAGTGCAATTACGTTTTACCGAACATCCGAAAATGATAGCCGACCGCGCAGCATATCCTCACGGCAGTGGTAAAACGCATTAGGCGCTGAGTGTTACGTACCATGGGACGTTAGGTTTACAGTTTCCAATAGGGCACAATTTCTTGGATTTGTTGGACAATATAATTCTCTTAATTGTTCTACTTCTTTCCATACATAATCCATTGACAAATAAAAAAAAAATTCCATGTTTCCTGATCACTTTTTCAAACCGTTTTGGAACTTTGATCATTTCGCCTAATTCAAAACCATATTGAATTTATAAAAAAATTACGAAAACATTTTTATGCATTCTATATTTAGAAGGGTCAAAAACATATAAATGCAATAAAAAAAATGTATTAATATACATTTGAATTTTACTTGGAATTTATTTCTATATACTTCCAACTCATCACACATTTAATCCCCTTGAATTAGAGATTTATTCTTGTATTGGAAACAAATTTAAATTTTACACGTCTCTAATAAGGCTTTGTCTTAACTCCAGTTGCACTTCTCATCCATATTTAAGGTTAAACTCAAATTTTTTCAATTGGTTGATTACTCTTGGATATTTGTAAAAAGATAAATTTTACCATGTTCAACATTTTGACAACAAAAATAAAAAACAAGAGAATTTTTAAAGAAAATAACTAAAATATATCACAACTCTATTGAATACACGCAGAACATTATTGAAAAGCTGCATTGTTAATCAAATTAACAATGCAGCTTTAACATTGTTAATCATTGTTTTCAAATTTATATCATCACATTTAAATTAGATATAAAAGTTATATTTAATAACATTATTTTTTTTAATAAGATCATATATTGAGATATTTATTATTAAGACTATTTCAAGTAATGAGTAAGATATATGTACTCATAAAAAAGAATTTGGATAAGGTACTATCTACTTATAAACAAATACTAAAGTGAAGGAACTTTTTGTTTCCAAATCAAAACAGGAATTTACACTGAGCTGATATTCAGCGGAAATTGAGTGCCTATTTTTAAAGAACGATTAAGCAACCTGCAGTTGTAAAAAAGTATTTATACTCACTGAGCTAAAGCCAGTATTCTTTAGCTCAGTTTTCATACCAGGTATATCTAACATATACACCAAGAAAAATACGGTATAAATATCGATGTTATTTACGGGAAGGTACTTATAGTAAAGTACGATTTTTACTTTGATTTCATTCTTTTGTATTATTGACAAAACTTTTATTTTCGTAATTCATTATAATAAAATTCAGCCAATATTAGTTTTTAATTTTAAAACTTCAGAAATCCCAATCGTAATCAGGCTTGTACATGGATTGTCGTCAATGGGGAATTATATTGACACTAGAATTGATAATTGAATACGGACTTTCTTCCAATGTCTTGCTTCTTTTAGCGACTCCCAGCGTTTGTAAAATAAATTACCATAAAAAAATATGATTTCTTCTACATCAAAAAAAGAAAATTCATTACATAAAAACACGATGATTAAATCGACAGTGTAAAACGATGTTAACCAGCGGAGAATGAGTTGGGCAAAAGGGTCGAATTAGTGTCTTTTTGCCTACTTCCAGCTTTTTATGTATCACTCCGCGATGCTCGTTCGGTTAAATGTAAATCTCCCAGAAGTCATCACTCCAGGTTAGTATTCTTTAGCTCAGTGTTTGTATCATTTTGAGTTGGCGACATTTTTCGACTGGTGCCAAAGCCGGACATGCACTGTAAAAAAAAACTGTTGTTTTTACAGTTAAATACATTATTTTTTACAGTTAAAAACTGTTTTTTAGAAAAACAGTTAATAACTGTATTTATCTTCGTTAACGTGACGTCACACTCACAATCCATCAAATGCACCTGCCCGCGGGTGAAATTTGAAGACGAGCAAAGAGTCACGTGATTGAGATCATCGTTCAGCACAAATACCCAATTCTTGCCCTCGCGACCGAGTAATGACTTTGTCGCAGACGGTTCAGTATTGGGCTCGCACGCAAGAGGTTCCTGGATCAAAACCGGGCCCGGTCCATACCTCTTCCAGGAACTTCTTGGGTGCGAGCCCAAAACGGAACCGTCTGCGACTAAGTAATTACTCGGTCGCGAGGGCTAGTATTGGGTATTTTATTTTAGCAGGGAGAAACTGTTAAATTTACAGGGGAAAACCATTGAATTAAGAGTTTTTCCCTGCTAAATTAACAGTTTTTCTCTGTTAAAATTACAGTTTTCCTGTAAAAGAATTACAGTTTTAAACTGTAAAAAAAACAGTTATTAACTGGCGTCTAAGTTGACAGTTTTTAACTGTAAAAACAACAGGGTTTTTTTTACAGTGTGGTCCTTTAGGTTAACCGTCTTTAGTATCCTTTTAAAATAACATAATTACAAATTAATGCTTATAAATTAATGGTTATCATTGCGAAAATATGTCGCTACTTGAATATGATCCATTTGTAAATAAATTGGAAACCCGTGGTAGCCGTCAACGCTTAGAAACTATGTTTAAAAACAATTTTTATTTTCCCTTTTTTATTAACAATAGTGTTTAGTAGTTCAGTCGATAGATACTATAATTTAAATTTTCCAACTTTAAACGTCCCTAATATTATGCAAGTTTAAATTTAAACATACTGATTCTATCCTAAAGTTGTTGTTTCAAACACTTTTTTGTTGTTTTCAGTCGGCCATTTTGAAATTAGTAGTATTTTTGTTCATTTCGATTGTTGCCATTCCAGAGATAGAAATATAAGGAAATTTGGGCGCCGTATAAGAGTATTATATATATAGAAGATATTTTTGAGTTTGAAATAGTTGTAAGTCAAGAAAAATATGAATATGTAACTAATGTTATAATTTGGAAAGTATATTGGTTAAACATAACGAACTCTATTTAAAAACAAGAGATTAATTTAGCTCCAAAAATAATTTTTCTAACCTACAAAGAGTAGTCCTTAAAGTTTTTGAAAACATTTGTTTCAATGAAAGACCATTAATAAATATTTTATTGATGTGCATAACTCATTATTAATTTTTATTATGCGGTACAATAAAAAAATAATTCCAAGTAAATTAGTAAGCTACAAATAAAAATTAAATATATTGCAAATATTAATGAAAAGAAAATAGTTTTTTTCAAAATAAATAGTACTAAACTATACTTTGTTTATCAAGGTTTAGTAACTATTCTTTTGGAAAAACGTACGACATTTATCCATACCAATATTTTTAACGTTTCTTTAATTTACTGAGCATTATTTTATTTAATATTTCTCAGCTACAGTAAATTAGAGCATTTTCAACAGATAAAAATCAATGTTAAAAAAAGCTACAAAATGAATACAAATTTCTACAATTTAGACCATTTATTAATTTATTTTGGCCACTAGTATAATCAATATTACAAATTGGTATTAACATTATCGGAATCATTCATTTATCTCAATTTTGTACAGAGTTGACTGAAAATATGTTCGTGGTATGAGCATCATTTTAATGAGTTATTTATGCTAATTTTAGTGGCAACCGAAATTGAACTGACCAGGAGACTTCAATTATTGAGGGTGGTGTATTTAACGGTACATAGCTTAGCTACCCACTTTTAAATGTTGGGTTGAAACAACTTAGTAGCGTTGAGTGATTGCTTTCGGGATTCAAAATAAACTGCTTCAATTTACGTGACTTTGATACGAAATCGGAAAAATCTGTAAATGCAAAAGCTTTGGTAGTGATTGAATAAAAAGTTTTAGGAAAGGTAGGTTTATCTTCAAAATATTATGCAGTATTCAATCTGAGACTTAAAAACAAAGAGTTATAACAATGATAAAAATATTTATTTTTTAAATCTAAAACTTATCTGAAAAAATAAATTGTGCAAATACTTTCACCAAACTTCTTTGCTAAGTTTCGTATAATTTCTAAAATAAGTCAAAAATATTGAAGCATGGATTAACTTACAAAAGCTGCGCAGTTTTTCCCCCCACAAATTCTTACAATAGCTGATAGTGCCAAACAAAATATTTTCAAATGCAAAGAAAAGTGTATTGAATTATTATTCTGTTCCTTGTAAACGTATGCGGAATGTATAGTGTAGTGGTGGGAGAAGAGATAATTTCTAGATATAAGTTACCGGGGTAATTGATAGAAACAATTGACGTCAATGAACGTCAAAGTTCATTTTCAATAAATATGTGACTTCAATAAAAATGTTTATTATATAACTAAACGTTGAGTATATAACTAAATATTTTACTAAATAAAATATTTATTAATGTACTAAAATAATTTTATTCTAAGATAATTGTAAAATGAATTATAACTCGTTACATAAATACGTTGTTTTATCTTTTCCTGATTAAATTATTTTTTACCTAATTTTCACGTTGAATTCTAACAAAATTGTTTTAATATTTTAGTCAATGTATTTTACTTTGCCCAACTTGTCTCATAATTACCGAAATTGTCAGGACAATTATTATACATTTTCCTCTTAACAGTTAGTTATTGAAAAACGTAGAAAATTATTTTTTTATGTTTTTATATTTTTTAATAATTTCCATATAGTTTTTGTACAATATGTTACGATTACAGAAAAAAAATTAAAAAATCTAATAATATTGGTAAGGTTAATTTTGAGGATTTTTGTTTTAAAATGTTAAGTAATTATATGAACTTTTTACGTCAACATCTGTACACCACCGAGTATTTTTCAGTAACTAGCTCTCCGTTTGATACAATATTGTCCTTTGCAAAGTTCTAGTAAGGTTAATTAGTAAATAAGTTGTTATTAACGACTACATGAACGTGTCAAGCGTGGAATACGCAATTTACGAAACTCATTACTTTGATTATTCGCAACAAACGAATCATGACTGAACGTGAGTTGAGGCACATTGAATTTGTAACGCTTTGCATTTTAGCATAATTGGATGACGCTAATATGAAAGTAACTTTCGCTAAAACCCGGTTCCGTGAATAAAACATTTTCCAAAGGTTTAATTTGTAATAAAATAAACATGAAACATCATAATTTAATTGTTTTATTTGATAAATATGACTTGGTGATTTTTTATGCTAAAGAAATTCAATTATTTTACTATGTAAAAGTTCTAATAACAAAACTCTGAAGGTTAACCCTAAGATATTTTCTTGTGAACATGAATACATCGCAGGAAGTTATTCTAGGAATGCAAAACACATTTCTAGAAGTGCTTTCCAAGGCGATTTGCATGTCTTGTAACTTAAAACGTCTTACTGAAATTTGGAGGAGGTACGCTTCAATTTAACCATGTATATCTTGAGGATAGACTAATAAATACATGATACATGTTTTTCTAATGAAAAGTAGAAAAAAACTTTTGTTTAAACACATAATCTTTAATTTCTGTCCAATAATTAGATATTAAAAAAATGACGAAATTTTTGAATGGGTATGTTTAAAGTCTTGAGTTTCAACATAATTGCTAAGAGTAAATAAATTGCTTCTTGAAATATGATTGGTAAATTGGGGGTTAGATGACAAATTGGAGTACCAATGACAATAAGTGCAAGAGTAAAAGCCGAAAGAATTTCGTCACCTGAAAAAACTCAATTGAAGAGCTTAGTGAAAAAAAACTGCTAAGTGACATTTTTGATAAATTGAGGTTTTTCTATCAATGTGTACGTTATTCTCTCTTTTTAAGATACGAAGTTATTCCTTTCTTATAAACATTAATAAGTAAATTTTCTGCCGTTTGCAAGCATCGTTTTTAACGGATCTAAGTGAAAAATAAAAAACTTTAAAGCTCATTTTCTCGTTTTCACATTTTTATCATTTAGCCCGTTATTCCAACCACTTTTATTTCAAGTGACATAAGATGGCCACGTCATACAGCTTTGTCCAATAGCAGCCTTCGTTACACACTTTTATTTTCTAGCCAAGCGTCATCCCCATACTTTGGTGACTTGTGGAATGGAAGAAACGCGAAATTGATATTTGGATTGAACACCATGCATAATATCCCTTGAGAAAGCCGAACTTCTGAACATGGCCGTTCTTAACTTTTTCCAATATTCTTTCTAGAATGGAACATTATCGGTTCCAAAAACTAAAACCGAGACGACGAAAAGTACTTACAAAATGGATTTCCTATAAAATCTGAACATAAAAGCGAGTAGTTAAATTTAGCACGTATGCAGTCTACTTACACATCATGACATTTTATACGGTATAATGGTATAGTCTTCGGCTATGCTAAAAATCTCTGTACTTACATGTGTTGCGTAGTAAAATGTAAAATAATAGTTGGTTTTATGTGATAACTTGCAAAAAGTATTTTTCTAAAACTATTTCACGTCAGTGTACATAATTTTAGTTTCCTGTCCATTTTTTAATTATTTTTGACATTTAAGTTAAGGAAAGACAGTGGATAAAAAATTAACTCGAATGAATCCACGGAACATTTAAGCAATAAAAAATTCTTTATTTTAATCTAAATATATAAACTTATAGTGCTAGTGCATTAAAAATAAAGAGTTTGATGATAAAAGCAAAACCACATGTTTGGCATAAAAAGTATTCGTACATTTTACAAAGTTTTGAAATAAGTAATGGATTTTAACATAATGTTGGCTTTATATTTTACAACAAAAATATTATTTTTGGATTATTTAAATCAATTTATCAACTTAATCACTCAATTACTTTAACAGTTTTACTTAAATCAAATTATATTCTACAGAAACTAAAATAAAGTTTTGGTGGAGTTAAGGACCGCTTTATGTAAAACAATGTCTGTAGAATGGATAAGAATCAAATGCCTTGAAAAATCATTACGCCCCTTCTCTGTGAATACAAATTCACTCCTAACATACTGCATAATAAGTTGTATCTTCGCATACTAAACTTTATTTCTATGAATAATTTAAGTTAAAATTTGACACATTTTGTCGAAAACTGGACACACTTTTAAATATACCAATGCACTTGTAAACAAGAAACTTTAGTTTTTAAGAGTTTAATGACACTCTACAAACTGAAATTTACTTCAGCAATGATTTTTTTAAAAACATCCAGAATTGTATTAACTAAGATTTATGAAAAATCTTAAATTTGTAAAAGGATTTGTTAATCTTGTTTTCAGATTATTATTTTATGAAAAAGTAGTCAAAACACCAAATAAGTTATGTGAACGTTGAAACCTATTTTTTTAAATTCACAACTAATATGAAATTCTATACCTAGTTTAATTTTCCTCATCTAATAAATGTCAACGCTATATTGATTTCACAAATAATTGTTCGGTCTCGATTTCAATTATTAAAATAACATTCAATTACTCGAAAAAGTTTTAATATAAAGATAACTCATGCATATCGAAAACGGATACTAAGTAAATAATGTTCCAAATTCAAAAGATAGAATGATTACTACATTTCATATACTTTTTTTCAAGTTTATCAAAAAGAATGACATAATTATAGGGTCTAGTTTTTTAAGTAAGCATAAAAAGTCACGAGGCTACAGGAAGTCATTAATTTTATGGGAGAGTTAATTAACTTTTGGTAAAGTTAAATAGAACAAAACAATATATCAACGTAAGAGCCATCTATTTTCAAACATGTAATAACAAATAATATTTAAAAAAGCAATAAATTTTTTTAGTTACTTAACAGAAATATGTCCAATAGTATTTAAAAGAAATAAGTTTTGTGACTTATTTGACTTAAATTCAATGTTTTGATTAAATATATCTTTAAATTTTCCTTAATTGTAATGTAACATGAAAATTTACAAAATTATTTTCAAATAGTTATTCATTGGTATTGATACTAATAACCGAATTCAAGGTCTTTAATTTATAATATCTTTAAGTTTAAATGTTTAATATTTTTACTTAAATGGAATTACGTTGTGAGACCTCTTTCCTAACTGATCTTAATAATATCTAATCTATTGCCTTTCACTTTAGTGTTGTTTATATCATGTTACGACGTGACCATTTTTTCACTTAATTAAAACCAACTTAAAAAAAAATATAAAATACTTTATAAAAAGCAAAAGAAATGCTACGCATAAAATTAATTTTCTTTATCGCCGTTATTTTTATCCACTCAGGAGATGCTTCTGATAAATTTGTATTTATAAAATAATTTTTCTCTTCGGGATGTAAGTGGCTTTTGTAGAATCCATATTTTGATGTTCTACATCGCTATTTGTTCTCAATCAGTTTTATGAAAATAGGAAAAAAATTGAATAAACTGCAGAAATCAAACAAATGTTTCAGATCAAAATCAATCAAGCCATGAAACACATTAAATTTTTTAAAGTATTTTTAGGGTACATCATCTTTATATACGCATAAATATACACTGAGAAAAAAAATACTGTAAACATACAAAAAATGTTTTTGTAACGTTACAGAAATAACCACTTTTACAAAAAAAGTTTTTGTAATTCTGAACAGAAATCTTCATTTCTACAGTTACAGGAAATGTTCTAGTATTCGCAATTTCTTTCAACCAATCATCTTCGACTTGAAGTCGCGCGCGCATCGCTTCTAAAGTTTCGTTTGTGATCTGGATCAATTCATCGCCATTTAAAAATGATATAACGTTTTAAATTTGATACAGGTATAAAATATAGGTGAGTAACTTTTATTTCTTTCTATTATACTATTTATAACTCTTATTTTTGTATTCGGCATTGTTCCGATTGTTTAATGTTTTATGTTCATGAACATTTCGTTAACATGTAATGAAAATTGTTCTGTTTTGCTAGATAGTATTATAAAAGCGTATAGAATTTGCCGTTTGTTAGAAAAGTTTGACTTAAGGTCAATCTTTCATACTTGTGTCCGTTTAAACTTAATTAAAAGTATTTGAAGCCGCATTTATTTTTGTCATAAATAAATTTGGAATGACATTTTAAAATGAAGCATAATATGTTATTCATTGATTGTTCAGTGTTTACTTAAGAAAGCGACAAGAAATTTTTTGCATAAAAATTTGGTCGGTTTTAATTTCCATTTCTACTTTTTTCAGTGCGATTTGGAGTAGTTTCATGTATTTTTATTGAAAAAAAATTCTTCGAAAGGAAAATAAATAATATTAATTTAATATGAGAAAGAAAATTAACAATACTAGTTCACTTTTGTTTTTAAAAATTTAAAATATAACCTGGATGGCTGGGATTTCTTTCGACTTGTTTTACGGTTAATGTTAAACATATTGATGAATATATTTGCTAGTTTTTATACTAAAGAGGTACTGATAAACATTATTTTGATCGAATATATTCTTTGGTACGAATTTTTTCGTTTTAAACTAAATTTTGGAACATAAGTTTTGTTTCTTTATAATTATAAAAATAGCTTTTTAAGTTATATGTATTTTAATTTTGTAAAACGAAATCTTAGTGACACAAATAAATTTTCCGAAAAGAAATTTTTTAGGTAACTTATCTGTGTTTGTGAAGTTGGTGTTGTTCAAAAGTGATAATAAAGGTTTTAGAAAATGTAAATTGTGATTTATTTCTAAAATTCTAACACCTTTTTTTGTGTAACTTTTTATTCATAAATTATCTGAATATTAACAGGCCTCGCAGTGCTCCTATATTTTCCTATTTTTTTTAGGCTTTCATTTTCGATTTCGAAATTTTTTCCCCCCTCCCGTTCGCATTTTGCCAATTGTCAATTCTTCTTTACTCACCACCTTTTTCACCATGTCATATTAACCACCTCTTGCAACCAAAACGCCCGAATCGAAAGAAAATTGAACCCTTCAACATTATTGTTTGAATAAAATAGCATATAGAAATTAGCTGCATTAGAAACAATATGGTTACACATTAGCCCTCTTATTTAAAACACCCCGATTAAGGGTCTATAATTACACCTTAGAAGACAACCACATAAAAACTTTTCTGCAACGTGTGCTACCTTATGACTTAGAACCACGACAAAGCAAAAGTGCAAAGTGAGAGATAGAGAGAGAGAGATAATATCACCGCAGTTGAAGGTTGTGCTACAAGATTTGGTGCAACGCAATACTTTTTGTGAATTTTTTTTTGCAAAACTTTATATTCAAATTTTCTTCGCAAAACATTACTTGTATAGGATTCATAAAAGAGTCTTGTAAAATTACAAAAACTTCGAAGAACATAAAGATCTTAGTAAAACATATGAAAATTACGTATAGATACATAAAAAGAGTCTTGTAAAATTATAAGATAATATTATATTATAATATATTAAAAATTATATTAAATATACTAAATATATATAATATATAAATATATATATATAATATATATATATATAATATATATATATATATTATATATATAATATATATATATATATATATATTATAATATATATATTATAATATTATATATATTATATTATATTATATATAATATTATATATATATAATATATATTATATATATATATAAATATATATATATAAAATATATATATATATAATATATATTATATATATATTAATTATATTATATATAATTAATATATATTATATAATATGTTCACACAAATATATTAAGTGTTTTTACAGTACTATTTCTAGTAGTTATTTACTAGAAATTTTCTAGGAAAAGTTTTTTACAAAAAATTTTTTTGTTAAGGTTACAGATTTTTTTTTCACAGTGTACACTCTGAAACAAACGAGCGGTTTTAACTCAGTCTGAGTTAATTTCCACTCCTTTCCGTGCCGAAAATGCATTTCCCCTATAGGAGTGGATTTCACTCTTTTGTTTTAAGAGTGTATACCAATCCTTATAATTTATGTATAGCTTTTATTGTAAAAGAAGCTTGAGTTTTAAGTTAAAATGTCTGATAAAGTTTTAAATAAATTTCATTGTAAGATGTTGCAAATTAAACTAGCATTCATTAAAAAAAAATTCCCAACATTGCGTCAATGCAATTTCAAGGGTTAGGTCAATGACATCCCAGAATTAATTACTTAGAAAATACTTCATCACTGTTTAAAATATCATAAAACATAAAAACTATTTGCTTTAAGAACTTAAGAAAAATTCTATTTGCTATATGAAGAAAAATGCTTCAAACTTTAATACCAAATCACCCTAATGGTCAAAGCCTAAGAGGTTTATTGAGTTCCATCTAACAATGTCGGGTTGACAAAACTATGATTTGAATCTCGTTTAATTTTCTAAACAAAGAAAAAGTTTCAGTGTTCAATAGAAAATTGTACTTAATATTTAATAATTAACTAGTTTCAAATAAGTCGTATAAGGTATTCATGTAAATTCGATTAGAAAAAGTATAAATAGTCCAGTTAACATTCACCGCAATTTTATTCACTTATTCTTTATAAATAAGTACAGCACTACTCTTTACAATAAAATTTAAAAACAACCTTTTTCACTATTTTTTTCAAAATTTAGTGTATGTGTGGGTCTCCCTTAACTATGTAATTTTAAATAGTTTGAGATGCGTGTGCAAAAATTCGGCTCGGATAGTCTTAGTTTGGGTTTTCTCGTTCCTTGAACTTTTATGACGATATTATTAAATTATTAAAATAAATAATTAATAATTATATGGTAAAGAAGTTTCTGGTAGGACTCGTCACTTGGTTTACAATTACGAAGTCGGGCAAAAAAACACCCCGATACTAATAACACGATGCATATCAACTAAAACTAAGATTCTCTAATATAAAATCATATACAGAGTTCCGGTAATCCGAAATTCGGCTTAACCAAAAGGCGCCGGAATTTTTATTGGTAAAATATGAAGTTTACGCATAAACGCATAAATAAAGAAAGACACAAATACCTACTTACGAAGTTGGATTTATTTCCCAAAATATGCAATAATCTTTTTTCTTTACTGCTCAATTTTGGTTCGTTTTAAAGCAGCCTTGTCCCACCTTCTTTTAAACAAGAGAACGTCTGAAGTACTGGCTTCATTTTGCGCTGCTATGTATCTAAATGCCGGTCCCGTACCTTTCGGATAAGCGGGACTCTACTGTACCTTCTTCGCTCCATTACATTTACTCCCGTACATTTATGTGGAGTTTTGCAGAATACACTTCTTAACTTCAGTTTACAACTTTTCTTAATACTAACTTTTTTTTTACTACAATCTAAAATATTTTAGCTTTCCCAAAATACTGAAATCGAAGTAGCTGATTTATTACTTGCATTAAAAAATGACATACCAAGAGGGTCAAGAATATTTCGGCAGTTAATTTATTTTGGAAGTAAAGAAAAAGTAAAACTGGTCTATAAATCACAAAAAACCGCCACAGCTTTTTTTTATTCATAGTACACCAAAAATGTCTATTTTTAGCCAGAGAAACCTCAAATTCCACTAATTTGACGTGACCTTCAGCAAATGTTTAAAGCTTATTTTTTCATTCAATTTTTCATTTCATTCAATTCATTTTTTCATACCAAGTGGGTCAAGAATATTTCGGCAGTTAATTTATTTTGGAAGTAAAAAAAAGTAAAACTGGTCTATAAATCACAAAAAAAACCGCCACAGCTTTTTTTTATTAATAGTACACCAAAAATGTCTATTTTTAGCCAGAGAAACCTCAAATTCCACTAATTTGACGTGACCTTCAGCAAATGTTTAAAGCTTATTTTTTCATTCAATTTTTCATTTCATTCAATTCATTTTTTCATACCAAGGGTCAAGAATATTTCGGCAGTTAATTTATTTTGGAAGTAAAGAAAAAGTAAAACTGGTCTATAAATCACAAAAAAACCGCCACAGCTTTTTTTTATTCATAGTACACCAAAAATGTCTATTTTTAGCCAGAGAAACCTCAAATTCCACTAATTTGACGTGACCTTCAGCAAATGTTTAAAGCTTATTTTTTCATTCAATTTTCATTTCATTCAATTCATTTTTTCATACCAAGAGGGTCAAGAATATTTCGGCAGTTAATTTATTTTGGAAGTAAAGAAAAAGTGAAACTGGTCTATAAATCACAAAAAAACCGCCACAGCTTTTTTTTATTCATAGTACACCAAAAATGTCTATTTTTAGTCAGAGAAACCTCAAATTCCACTAATTTGACGTGACCTTCAGCAAATGTTTAAAGCTTATTTTTTCATTCAATTCATTTTTTCATACCAAGAGGGTCAAGAATATTTCGGCAGTTAATTTATTTTGGAAGTAAAGAAAAAGTAAAACTGGTCTATAAATCACAAAAAAAACCGCCACAGCTTTTTTTTATTCATAGTACACCAAAAATGTCTATTTTTAGCCAGAGAAACCTCAAATTCCACTAATTTGACGTGACCTTCAGCAAATGTTTAAAGCTTATTTTTTCAAAATATATTTGCAAAACATACTTCTAAACGCATAATTGGTTGAAAAATATGTTAATACAACGAAAATATCCCCAGTACTTTTTTTTTCAGAGGTAAAAATGCATGTATTTGTAATGCTATATTTAATATAGTTTACCATTTTTAGGTGGTTCTAACGGAAAATAATTAGATTTTTTTTTGTAATAACTAAATACTTAAAATATTAATAATTTTTTTTAATAATAAATAAATAAGTAGTACCTGTAATTTAACTGGATAGTAGTTAAATGTTTTTATCTGTGCTATTATTCGTAATAATATTTAAAGCGGAACTCATAAAGCTAAATCAATTGAGTATTAATTACAGATGTGTTAAAAAAAAAGTGCTCAAACCCGAACAGGCCTGTGGCGTTCTACACCCCAACGTCCCCAACCAAAAGTCCACATAACCAGAACTAATTCCTTGTTAGTAATTAATCATTGGCGCAAATTGCTGACAATGAGCTTCAGAACAATATTCCTTAAAGCACTACTTCGAAAATGAGCTTCCTTGAGAATAATTATGGCCGTAATTATCGGCCATTTACTTGGTGTCGAAATGGCACTGATTTGTTTTCGGTACTATCCCTGTGATTAATAAGGTTAGATCAGGGAAACAGTGCAGTTGTTTAATAATGTCCGTTTTCTGCTTCAGTAATTTGTAAGTATGTTTACTTTCAGACAATGGATGAATTTGAGTGTGTGATGGTGTTTTAAAGTAAGCTTCATTTCGTTAACTAGAACGTAATTCAATAAAAGCTGAGTAATAAATTTATATTATTGCTTTGTTGTGTGTATTAAGGGAAGTGTACCTAATAAACGGCCACATTTTTTTAAATTTGCTTTAACACACACGTTTAAATGTTTAAGCAGCCACATTAAAAAGATTTTATTTTCTAGTTTTCTATGCACACAAGGGTCCATTAATTTAACCAGATTTCAAAGGATACGAAAAACATTAATCACTTCCGTTAAATTCATCGTAATCGACCCACAAGATACATGAAGTTGTCAACACCCTTTTATGAAGCAGTCAAAATCTCTATGGATTTGACTATAATGACATTTTATCAAAAAAGAGACGTGGACGAAATAAAATCGTGCTATTAACTCCTTTCGTGGGGTTGTTAATCTTGTGAATTTGTTTTTAACAAATGACGTACTCATTTGTAGTTTTAATAGCGAGTAATATCAAACAAGGGAAATTATATTATTATATGCACGTGACTTTTCAAGCAATGGATGTAAAAGATAACGAACATTCAAACATGGTAGAATTTCGTCAGCTGAAAAAAAAACGCGATTGAAGACTTTTATCTCAAATGTCGTTACACGGACAAGTCATGCAGTTTCGTCCAATAGCAGCCCGCGTTACACACTTTTATTTCCTAGACAAGCAATATCCCCATTCCCATAGTTTAGCTACTTGTGGAATGGAAGAAACTCGAAATTGATGTTTAGATTGAACATCATGCATAATATCCCTTGAGAAAGCCAAACTTCCGAACACGGCGCGTTTTAAACTCCGTCTAGATTTAAATTCCGCGCGTTTTAAATTCCGTCTAGAATGAACATTTTCGGTTCCAAAAACTAAAACTGAGACGACGAAAAGTACTTACAGTTATTGATTTAGCATAAAATCGGAACAAAAAAGCGAGTGGTTAAATTTAGCACGTATGCAGTTACACACTATGAAATTTTATACGGTATAAACGTATAATCTTTGGCCATGTTATACAAATCTGTGTACTTACATGTGTTGCGTAGTAAAATGTAAAATAATGGTTGGTTTTGTGTGAGTTTCAGCAAAAAGTATTTTTCTAACACCATTTCACATCAATGCGCATAATTTTAGTTTCCTGCACATTTTTTAATTGTTTTTGACATTTAAAATAAGGAAAGATAGGGGCTACAAAAAATTGAATTGAATTGAATTCATATAATAGTCAAGAAATATAAAATTCTTTCATTTTAACCTAAAAATATAAAATTAAACTGCAAGTACATTAAAAATAAAGAGTTTGGTGATAAAAGCAAAACTACATGTTCGGCATAAAAAGTATTTGTACATTTTACAAATTCTTGAAATAAGTAATGAATTTTAACATAGATGTTGGGGTTATATTTTACAAAAAAATATGATTATTTTCGGATTATAACAGATTTACTAGAGTCAAATTATATGCTACAGAAACTAAAATAAAGTTTTACTTGTGGTTAAGGACCGCTTTATGTAAAGTAATGTCTGTAGAATGGATAAGAATCAAATGCCTTGAAAACTAATTACATCCCTTCTCTGTGAATACAAATTCACTCCTAACATACTGCATAAATTGTACCTTCGCATACTAAATTTCATTTCTATGAATAATTTATGTTAAAAGTTTGACAAATTTTGCTGAAAACTGCACTCACTTTAAAATATATCAACTTGCACTCGTAAACAAGAAAATTAGAGTTTTATGACACTCTATAAACTGAAATTCAGCTTCAGCGATGAATTTTAAAGAATCCAGAATTGTCGTAACTAAGTTTTAGAATACATTCTCAAAGTTATAAAAGAGTTCGTTAATCTTGTTATCAGATATTTCATTTTTGGAAATAGCCGCTAAGAAACCAAACAAGTGATGGGAATGTTGCCACCTATTTTTTTTTAAATTTAAAACTTACATAGCTACTTTATTTCTCCTCAGTTAATAAAAACTCAGCACTACATACATTTCACAGATCAATGTTCAGGCTCGATTTCAATTATTAAAATAACATTCAATTACTTGAAATATTTTAATAGAAATATAATTCATGTACATCGAAAAAGGATACCAAGTAAATAGTGTTTCTAACTTAAAAGATAAAATGATTACAACATTTCATCTATTTTTTGTCAAATTTATTTAAAAGAATGACATAATTATAGGGTCCAGCATTTTTACGTAAGCATAAAAAGTCACTAGGCTACAGGAAGTCATTAATTTTATGGGAGAGTTAATTAACTTTTGGTAGAGTTAAATAGAACAAAATCTATCAATGTAAGAGCTATGAATATGTCCAGTAGTATTTAAAAAAACGGAGTTTTGCGACTTATTTGACTAAAGTTCAATGTTTGATAAATATATCTTTAAATAAATCTGAATTGTAATGTAACATGAAAATTTATAAAATTATTATCAAATATTTATCCATTGGCATTAAAATTTGTATTTGTAAAAAACACTTTTCACTTTTGTGATGTAAGTATTTTTCCTTTTTTTTTTCTCCATTTTCCTTTTTTCCTGTTCTCTATCCTTCTAAGAATCCTTTTTTCTATCGTCCCATCAATCGCTGTTTGTTCTTAATCAGTTTTATGAGATAAGTAAATTAAGAAATCTTTGAAAAAAATATAGAAATCTAACAAGAGCTTCAGATCAAAATCGATTTTGCATTCTGGCAGAATATTTGGAGAGAAAAATATTTATCTGAACACAGTTGGTAAATCTTTCAAACCTAGAAAACGTAGCCAGAGGAAAGCCTTGGGGCCTTGGTAGCCTTATCAGCCTTGGTGGAAAGCTTCTAGGAATATCTAACCTAATTTAGGACTAACTCTAATAGGAATATCTAACCTATTTTAAATATTGATCCTTATTTTTTGTTATGATAATAATAAGTGTTGTATTTTACTTATCTGTTAACGAAGTACTTATTCTTTCATGAAAGCTACATAACTTTTCTTGTTTAATTGATAGCTCAAAATCCATATCAACTTTTATTAATAGATGTTTTAGGAACATTTTGCAAAAAAAAATAAAAATTCTTTAAATTGTAGGAGGAGTAGCATTTTGAAAAAACGTTAAAATTTTTAAATTTTTTAATTTTTTAAAAAAACTTATGTTTCAATATTTATTTATTTTCTGGATATGTTTACTGAAGGTTAGTTCTTTGTAAAAAAAAAGTTAAATTTCCATGCGAGTGATAAAAATACTGGATTTAATTTTTTAGGTACCGCGTCCCCTTAAATGACAATCAAGCATGCTTTTAAAATTTGATGGGGTTTATAGTTGGGCTATCGACTCGGTATAGACAATCGCACTAGCACCTTTGACCATAGATGGACACTACATTTTAAGAGCTTAGTGGAAGAACGTGCTAAGGGACACTTCAGAAAAAATTTAGTTTTTTGTATCAAAGAACATATTATACTCACTTCTTTAGCGATGACACGTTCCCACTTTTTCAAACTTTAAGTTTAGTTAATTTTGTACGGTTTGCAAGCACCGTTTTCAACAGATATGAGTGCAAACTAAAAACTTTAAAACTCATTTTCTCGCTTTTTTTTACCTTTTTGTCACTTTGCACATTCTTCCACTGAAATCTTTATTAATATAAGTGTAAAGTATAGATTTTTACTTTTTTCCCATTACGTCTTACTCATATTTCATGCCTAGCTTGTAGTTTGGGAGTCAGTCGTAATAGCCTGCGCAGTTTGTGTAGGTGGGGGCTAATGAGACAAGGGGTCAAAATGGTGAATAATATATATTTTTACAAATAGTTCTACACCACAGCATAGCAACAGTTAGATTTCATGTTTTAACAACCAAAGGTCATTCATTGAAGGCTTGTTATGAAGATGAGAAAAGATTTGTTGTTTTTGGAAATAAAAAGTAAGTTTTAAAAAATTATTTAATTGAATTTTTTGAGTGTTAAATACATAATTTTTCTGAATTGAACTATAGTTGTAGGTCGGAGACATATCAGAAATTAATATTAGATATGTCAAATACTGTGTCAAAAATACATGTGGTTCTGTGTTGGATCATATACATAAATAAGAAATCTGTGGGGTATAATGGGACAGCAAATGTGTTGTGTAATGGTACGACAAATAAACCTGATTTTACTTGATTTTCCTGAAAAAACTATATAAATATCATAAATTATCATTTTTTCCATAGTTTAATATAAAATTTATTTAAAAAGTATTAATTTTGATATCATAAGCGTTTTATTTAGTTTTCTTGAATTCTTCTACATTCAACAGAGCGAGCATTACCGGAATAAGAAATAACACTTAAAATCCATAATATCGGAAAGCATAAAAAACACTTATTTTATTATAAACTGTTAACTTGGAAATAAATGAAAGTGTCTGTAGCTATCTGAATAAAAATACAACTTCAAATACACTAACAACTAGTATTCGTATTTAAATGTTTTCATTTGAAAGCTTTTATTTGAAAGAGTATGCAAATTATTGAAGCGTTTCTTAACTAGGGTTGAAAGAAGGAAACTAAATTTAGTCGAGCTACGCAAATGACTATCATTGAAGAGTACACGTTTAAAAAAAAACGAAATCTAGGTCGGATTATAAAGATAAAAGGAGTCTTTTAGGGCATGTCTTTTTTGGCCTTTGAATTTACGAAACACTATCAATTTACAGGTTATATTGTTTTTTTGATTAAGAAAAAAAATGTAAAAAAATCATACGCAGCGTGAGTGGATAAGTGGCATTTTGAAAAAAAAACTAATTTTTTTAAACAACCGTTTGGAATTTATTTTTTCTTTACAATTTGTTACCGAAAAGTTATCCCAGTTGTTTAAAATTTTGGTTTCGACTGCTCTCGAAATAGCAAAGCCTTCTTTATTCTCTTTGTTTCTTCCCCGTTCGTATTCAGTGGGCCCGTCGTTTAACGTCGAGTGTCAATGGAGGATTTCGGATAGAAAAAGGCCCTGTCTTCTCTTTTTCTCCTATCTTCTTCGCGGCGGCCCCGGTTAAGTCAAGGACAACCCAGTATTAATTACTAAGAAAAGCCATTTTTTGTGTAAAATATTAAAAAGTATAAAAAAAACTATTTACTTTACACACTTAAAAAGTTATACGACACTTGTTAAATGAAGATACTTTTTGAAACTTTAACTAAATCACCCTAATCGTGTTGAACGAACTATGTTTTAATCCCATTTTATTTTCTAAACAAAGAAAAGTATCAGTGTTTAATATAAAAATTTTACTTTATATTTAATAATGAACTAGTTTCAAATCAATCATATGAGGTAGTTATGTAAATTCGACTACGAAAAGGATAAATGGTAAAATTGACATACACTGCAATTTCAATAACATATTCACTAAAATAAAATTTAATATTAAAAAAAATCCAAATTTTTAAAAAATTTCGTGTATGGGTCTCCCTTAAATATGTATCGACGCGTGTGTCAAATATTTTTAGATGCGTGTGCAAAAGTTTGAGTTCGTCAATCTTAGTCTGGATCTTCTTGTAGTACTTTTACGACGATATTATTAAAACGCAGGTGCTAAGGAACTTACCCGTAGGCCTCGTCACTTGGTTCAAAAATACGAATTGGGGCAAAAAAAAAGCACACGGACAGCAGTAGTACGACGTACATCAACCAAAACTATGACTCTCTAATATAATTTTTTTCTCTAATGGGGCTGCAATATTGGCGGTCAAGCCTTTGCTGACTCGGCATATTCCCCAGAACTGAGATCCATTTTTTGTGGCACCATCTAGGCGTCTCTCGCTACCAATTTTGGCGCACAGATTACAATGAATCTTAGCTCTATGTGGATGTTAAAGCATGCCGAGATTTAATTTTGCCGAGAGAACCCAAGCCAAATGGGCCCTCCAGGGATCTTTTACATGCCACATAATCATACACTGCGATGCAAAAGTTTAGACAATGACGTTTTTTAGCTGTAAAATTTAGAATTGTGATAGTAGAATTACAAAAAAACCCTAAACATATTAAATAAATATTTTGAAATGCTATAATTGAAACATAATTGTTTGATTTGCAATACCATTTTTTTTCATAAAATAAAAAATTGTACGATGCAAAAGTTTAGACACAAATACGATATTATGTTAATTTAAAGTAGAGAATGGCCTAATTTCGCATATTTATTGATGAATTGAATTTGATAAATTGATAAAACACGATATCCGGTGAACTAAACAGATTTAATTACGATATTGGTTCAACTTTACACGAAAAAGACAATATAGCCACTTTAAATATTTATTCAAATCATATTTGCTTCAAATGTACAATTTAACAACTCTAAACACGAACCGAATACCTACCAGTCCATCACCTTGAAGTTTTGGCACGAATTCGTGGATTTAGAGACATGCATTGACCGATTTTCTTGATGAAAAGTGCAGTCTTTCCCATATAAAATCTCAAAATAGAGCAGCATATTATTCTTTTTTGCACTTTAGTACAATGAAGAGATAGTCACCTCTTCAAAAACGACAAAAAAAGTCGTTCATTTTAACGTAAATTCACTCCACATCATTACGAAAGTTCCTTCTTTATGCTAGGGTTCTTTCGTAATGAATTTCGTATAAAGGAACTTTCGTAATGGTGTGGAGTGAATTTACGTTAAAATGAACGACTTTTTTTTGTCGTTTTTGAAGAGGTGACTATCTCTTCATTGTACTAAAGTGCAAAAAAAATAATATGCTGCTATATTATGATTTTATATGGGAAAGACTGCACTTTTCATCAAGAAAATCGGTTAGTGCATGTCTCTAATCCACGAATTCGTGCCAAAACTTTAAGGTGATGGACTGGTAGGTATTCGGTTCGTGTTTAGAGATGTTAAATTGTACATTTGAAGCAAATATGATTTAAATAAATATTTAAAGTGGCTGTATTGTCTTTTTGGTGTAAAATAGAACCAATGTCGTTATTAAATCTGTTTTGTTCACCGGATATCGGGTTTTTTAAATTTATCAAATTCAATTCACCAATAAATATGCGAAAGTAGGCCATTATCTACTTTAAATTAGCATAATATCTTTTTTGTGTCTAAACTTTTGCATCGTGCAAATTTTTATTTTATGAAAAAAAATTGTTATAGCAAATCAAACAATTATGTTTCAATTACAGCATTTCAAAATATTTAATTAATATGTTTAGGGGTGTTTTGTAATTCTACTATCACAATTCTAAATTTTACAGCTAAAAAACGTCATTGTCTAAACTTTTGCATCGCAGTGTATGACATATGAAGAGCTTAGTGGAAGAACGTGCTAAGTGACAAAAAGGTGAAAACGAGATAATGAGCCTCAAAGTTTTTAGTTTGCAACTTTTCTTTCATTCACAAAATCATAGTTTTTTCTGCATGATAATTTAGTTTGGTTCTTCAAAATGCTTGGTGGCTTTTGGCTTAGCCGTACTTTACGTAATAACACGTCCTTTACAAAACGCGCTTGACGCCTCCTGTTTTTTTTTCACGTTCTTCCTCCGAAGTGCTTCAGATTTTTTCAGTCGTTTAGTGGAAGAACGTGCTAAGTGACATTTTTTAGGTATATTTGATCCATACGAGTTTCAGAATTTCTATACTAACATTCCGATTTTCAAAATTCTTTTTTTGTTTGGAAGATAGGACTTCACAGATTTTTTTTTAACTTTTTATTTGTTTGCCTGTACGTCCATCATTTTGTCCGTCCGTCCGTATCCCTTTCAATTTCCGATCTAAACTGTCTGATTTTGAAAATTCTGTTTTGGTTCGAAATTAAAAAATTAGAAGACTACAATGTATAGTGTTCGGCCACCTGTCTGTACGTCTGTTTTTCTGTCCGTACGTCCGTCTACTCCCCCCCCCCCTAACTTCCTTTCTATCCGTCCGATTTTTAAAGTTATTACTTTCAATTATCTAATATGAAATATAAGGTAATGAAACTATTGCGATGGAGGTCAAAAATCCAAAATAAAGATTTTGTGCTTTCTACACGTTTTGGAGGGTGCTTATTACAAAAAACTGGGTTTTTTTTCATTGATTCGTCTGTTTGTCTGAAACTACTTTACAGTTAAGAAAACTACTTTACTAAAAGAGCTACAGACTTCAAATTTAGTACACGCTTTCCTAGTACCTGTTGGAAGTCATAATAATATTTTCGAGAAAATTGCGCATGCGCAATTAACAGCTGCTAAAAACTTTTTGGGTTTTAAAAGTAGTGCTGAAAAACGAAAATAGATACAGACTTAAAATTTGATACACTTGCTCCCAGTACTAGTCGGACGACAAAATAAAGTTTTCAACAATATTTTGCATGTGCAAAGAGTAGCTGTCATAGAACTTTTTAGGTTTGAAAGTAATTGTAAATACTTTATAAGGTATATCATAACTTTTAAACGAGCGTATTGATATATTAATCGTTAATTGAAAGTCGTATAGTGTTACGCAACCCTATTTTTTTTAGTGTATGATATCAGACACCTATCTTATATACTTTTTGTTCGTCCGTCTGTCCCTACTATAAGGATTTCTTTGAGTAATTTGAGTTAAAAGAAAGTAGGTTATATTAGTTATTTTAGAACTTCTTGCTTAATGTTAGATGAGTAAGTTTTTAATTGAAAATATTTTTTTAAAAATACCATTATCACTGAAATTATAAACTAATTACTTTGAAGAATAATAAGACAAATCTCAACTTAGTAAACAGTATACAAAAAGATAGTAAAAGAAACACAAATGCAAGTGAATAAAATAAATATTAAATTTAAAAGATTTGTAAAAAAAGATAATAATGTAAGATGTAATTTTTCGCAAAATAAATTTTTAAATAGTTTATGGATAGGAATAATTGAATGTAAAAACAAACATTGATATAAAAAAAAGTAAAAATAAGATGTCTGGCAAAATATAAATCCTAAGGTTATTTGTGTTTTTATTTCCCCTTTTCAATTAAGGATTTAATCAATTTTAAGAAAGCTTCTTTAATTTACAGCATTTCTACAACAGCTTAGCATGATCGTTTAAACAACTTATTTTTACAATCGTGATGCAAAGCACTTTTTAAAAGTCATCTATATTTTAATAAATATTAAGAATTTATAAATATAAAGATATAGAGTATAAAACGTTATATTGAGTTATTATAACAATTATACTAGTTTTACATAACATAGCAATATCTTGATTAAATTTGTACTTACCGTATAAGCTGCTATTTGCACTTTCAAGCCAAATTACAGCTTTCCGCTTATTTCTTAATTCCATTTTAATAATTTTAGGAGTTTAGGACATTGCACAAAATGCGATCGTCAGCTTTAAAGATCAAACGTAAAATTGCTTTAAACGATTTTTGCACCCCTAGTTCACTTTTTTTAACAAACCAGAAGCTTTGATGTATGTTCGGGGTGTAATGTTGTTTTAACGCGAACATGCGATGTCCAAAGGGCAGGTGCAACTTTCTTTCAATGATATCATCTGTTCAATGCTAAATCGACTATGTTTATTAGAATAAAAACACAAGACTTTAAAAGCAAACGATATTTTATAAAATATTAAAACCTTTAGCTCCGATTAAATTCTAAAATAAAAGTGCATTTTCTACTATTTTCCTAAATGCACTCAAAGCCTGGTTATACGCTATATGAATTATAATTCAATGGTTATATTTAATAATTAAAGTTAATTTGGAAAAATTAATGACATTCTAAAATTCTTTTTGATTAAAACTACAAAAAAAACCAAGTGTTTTGCGATTAATGCGACATAAATAAAGCGAAAGTCTGACAATTTTCTTCAACTTTATCACTTAGCACGTTTTTCCACTGAACGATCGTCTGAATTGGGACGATTTCGGAGGAAGAACATGCTAAGGGTTATTGGCACGTTCTTCCATTGAAAAAGTGACGAAAACGCGTGCACCTACGAACTTCGTTCACGAAAAATCTACGAAATCGAATGTTTTCTAAAAAATTGAAAGCTGTTATGTTTAAAGGAGGTAATAACATAATCATTAACACAAAAATCTCAATTTTTTCAAAAATGTCACTTAGCACGTTCTCCCACTCAGCTCTTCATATGTACCCAGGATTTTCCCATCCAGAAATTCCGACGACTCAGCCGGGGCTCGAACCCGTGATCTTGGGCTTACGAGGCGGACACGTTAAACCTCTCAGCCACTGTGCCGTCCTCTCTAATATCATTACCATATACCTTCTTCGCTCCAGGGATACATTTACGTGGTCCTTTGTAAAATTCCCTTCACAAATTCCGTTTACAATTTTCCTTAATACTAACTTTTTTAATATTTTTTCTCCAATGGGGCTGCATTACTTTTTTTAGTATAAAGTAAAATATTCTAGCTTTCAAAAAATATTGAAATCGAAGCAGCTGATTTATTACTTGTATTGAAAAATGACGTACCAAGAGGGTCAAGCATATTTCGGTGGTTACTATATCGGATATTTTGGATTTAAACATAAGTTTAACTGGTCTATAAATCTTAAATGACTGTCATATATTTTTATTATTAACAGTGCACCAAAAATGTGTATTTTTAATCCTCAAGACCTCAAATTCTACTAAATTGAAGCGACCCTCCGCAAATATTTAACGTTGATTTTTTTTAAAAAATATTTGCAGATCATATTTTTAAATGCATAAGTGGCTGAAAAATAAGTTTTTACAAAGAAAATATGCATAGGATTTGTTTCACGAGGGAAGAGGATTCATGTATTTTTACATGCTATATTTCGTTTAGTTAGCAAGTTTTAGTAAATTCAATAAATACTTAAATTATAAATGAATTTTTTAAAAATAATAATTAAATAATAATAACTGTAACATAACCGGATAATTATTAAATGTTTTTTTTAATATATGAGAGGGCTAGACTAAAAGTATTTGTGTTTGTTCGTGATATAATTTAAAGCGGGACACATAGGGCTAAATAAATTTATTATAAGTTACAGTTATGTAAAAAAAAGTGCTTCAAACCGGAACAGGCTTGTGGAGTTCCACAGCACAACTAAAAGTCCACATAACCAGAACTAATTCCTTGTTAGTAATTAATCATTGGCACAAATTGTTGACAATGAGCTTCAGAACAATATTCTTTAAAACACTATTTCGAAAATGAGCTCTCTCGAGAATAATTATGGCCGTAATTATTGGCCATTTACTTGGTGTCGAAGCGACACTGATTTGTTTTCGGTCCATGTAATTAATAAGTTTAGACCAGGGAAACAGTGCAGTTGTTTATTAAAGTCTGCTTGCTGCTTCAGTAATTTGTAAGTGTGTTTACTTTCAGACAATGAACAAATTGAGTATGTGATGGTGTTTTAAAGTGGGCTTCATTTCGTTAACTAGAACGTAATTCAATAAAAGCTGAGTAATAAATTTATATTATTGCTTTGTTGGGTGTATTAAGGGAAGTGTACCTAATTGACGGCCACAATTTTATTAATTTGCTTTAACACACACGTTTAAATGTTTAATATTGAAATTACCTCTTTGAATGGTAAATATTTAACTATTGTTTAAATTACAATATTATTTAATTTTACTCTTTTAAATAATACTGGAATATGCTGAATTCGCAAAAGGCTTTATCCGGCAAAAAGCAGCCCCATTTAAAAAAAATTATTTTCTAGTTTTCTATGCACACAAAGGTCCATCATTTTAATCAGATTTCAACGGATACGGAAAACATTAATCACTTCCGTTAAATTCATCGTAATCGACCGACACAACATGCATAAAGTTGTTAACACCCTTTTATGAAGCAGTAAAAATCTCTATGGCTTCGACTATAATGACATTTTATCAAAAGAGAGACGTGAACGAAATAAAATCGTGCTTTTAACTCATTTTGTTAGGTTGTTAATCCTGTTAATTTGTTTTTTAACAAATGGCATACTCATTTGTAGTTTTAATAGCAAGTAATTGCAAACAAAGGAAATGAGATTCTTACATGCATGTGATTTTTTCAACAGTAAGTGTAAAAGATAACGAACATTTGAATTGATATTGCAAACATATTACACATAATACTGTATATCTAAAGAAGAAAATTCCTAATATTATGTGTTTGGGGGCAATCTTTTTAATTCAAAAAGAATACTCAATTTAACGTGCATATAACATTTACACAATACTTTAAAAATAGTGTTTACACACTCAGTACGAGAGAACATTTGGCTTAAATAATAATTATAATTAAAAAAAAAAACACTTTTTTGTGGTACAGAAAAAATATTTATCGATTGTGTGCTATTCATTTAAAAACAAACGAGAACTTAACATGAAGTTTCATTTACTGAACCAAACCATGAGTTCAAATCACAGAAAGTCCAAATGCTGACACCAAAATGAAAGTTTTAAAATGAATAATATTCTTGAAATAATTTGTTTTTAGGGAAGTAGAAGTAATACTTAAACACATTATATTTTTATGTGATAATTAAGTTTCACAGTTGTAATATTTGAAATATTTTGAACAATCTAAAATTGTTGTGCATAAAAGACATGAGGAAAATACATAGTTGTAAGTCAAGAAAAATAGGAATATTTAACAAATGTTATAATTAGGAAAGTATATTGGTCAAACATAACGAACTCTATTTAAAAACAAGAGATTAATCTAGCTCCAAAAATAATTTTTCTAACCTATAAAGAGTACTCCATAAAGTTTTTAAAAACATTTGTTTTAATGAAAGACCATTAATAAATATTTTATTGATGGGCATAACTCATTATTAATTTTTATTATGCGGTACAATAAAAAAATAATTCCAAGTAAATTAGTATGATAAGCAATGCAAATAAAAATTAAATATATTAAAAATATTAATGAAAAGAAAATAGTTTTTTTTAAAATAAATAGTACTAAACTATACTTTGTTTATCAAGGTTTAGTAACGTTTCTTTTGGAAAAACGTACAACAAATATTTTTAACGTTTCGTTAATTTACTGAACATTATTTTATATTTAATATTTCTCAGCTACAGTAAATTAGAGCATTTTCAACAGATAAAAATCAATGTTAAAAAAAGCTACAAAATGAATACAAATGTCCACAATTTAGACCATTTAATAATTTATTTAGGCCACTAGTATAATCAATCTTACAAATTGATATTAACACTATTGGAAGCATTCATTTATCTCAATTTTGAACAGAACTGACTGAAAATACGTTCGTGGTTTGAGCATCATTTTAATGAGTAATTTATACTAATTTTAGTGGCAACCGAAATTGGACTGACCAGGAGACTTCAATTATTGAGGGTGGTGTATTTAACGGTACATGACATATTTACATACTTTTAAAAGTTAGGTTGAAACTACTTCGTAGCGTTGAGTGATTGCTTTCGGGATTCAAAATAAACTGCTTCAATTTACGTGACTTTGGTACGAAATCGGAAAATTCTGTAAATGCAAAAGCTGTGGTAGTGATTGAATAAAAAATATTAGGAAAGGTACGTTTATCTTCAAAATATCACTGGGAAACTTAAAAACAAAGAGTTATAACAATGATAAAAATATTTTTTTAAAAATCTAAATCTTATTGGAAAAAATAAGTTGTGAAAATACTTTCACCAAACTTCTCTGCTAAGTTTCGTATAATTTCTAAAATAAGTCAAAAATATTGAAGCAGGGGTTAACTTACAAAAGCTGCGCGGTTTTGTTTTCGCCACAAATTCTTACAATAGCTAATAGTGCCAAATAAAATATTTTCAAATGCAAAAAAAAGTGCATTGAATTATAATTCTGTTTCATGTAAACGCGTGTGCTGAATGTATAGAGTAGTGGAGGGAGTAGAGATAACTTCTATATATAAGTTCCCGGGGTAATTGATAGAAACAATTGTATAAGATAGAAAAAATTCAATGAACGTCAATGTTAATTTTCAATAAATATGTGACTTCAATAAAAATGTTTATTATATAACTAAACGTTGAGTATATAACTAAATATTTTACTAAATAAAATATTTATTAATGTACTAAAATAATTTTATTCTAAGATAATTATAACTCGTTACATAACTACGTTGTTTTATCTTTTCGTGATTAAATTATTTTTTACCTAATTTTCACGTTGAATTCTAACAAAATTGTTTAAATATTTTAGTCAATGTATTTTACTTTCTCCAATTTGTCTCAGAATTACCGAAATTGTCAGGACAATTTTTATACATTTTCCTCCTAACATTAAGTTATTGAAAACGTAGAAAATCCTTTTTTTATGTTTTATATTTTTTTAATCATTTCCATATATTTTTTGCAGAATATGTTACGATTATAGAAAAAAAAATTAAAAATCGAATAATATGGGTAAGGTTATTTTTTAGGATTTTTGTTTTAAAATGTTAAGTAATTATATGAACTTTTTACGTCTACATCTGTACACCACCGAGTATTTTTCAGTAACTAGCTCTCCGTTTGATACAATATTGTACTTTGCAAAGTTCTAGTAAGGTTAATTAGTAAATAAGTTGTTATTAACGACTACATGAACGTGTCAAGCGTGGAATACGCAATTTACGAAACTCATTACTTTGATTATTCGCAACAAACGAATAATGACTGAACGTGAGTTGAGGCACATTGAATTTGTAACGCTTTGCATTTTAGCATAATTGGATGACGCTAATACGGAAGTAACTTTCGCTAAAACCCGGTTCCGTGAATAAAACATTTTCCAAAGGTCTAATTTGTAATAAAATAAACATGAAACATCATAATTTAATTGTTTTATTTGATAAATATGACTTGGTGATTTTTTTCTGCTAAAGAAATTGAATTATTATACTATGTAAAAGTTCTAATAACAAAACTCTAAAGGTAACCCTAAGATATTTTCTTGTGAACATGAATACATCGCAGGAAGTTATTCTAGGAATGCACAACACATTTCTAGAAGTGCTTTCCAAGGTGATTTGCATGTCTTGTAACTTAAAACGTCTTACTGAAATTTGGAGGAGGTACGCTTCAATTTAACCATGTATATCTTGAGGATAGACTAATAAATACAAATATTTTCTAATAAATATTTTCTAATGAAAAGTAGAAAAAAACTTTTGTTTAAACACATAATCTTTAATTTCTGTCCAATAATTAGATATTAAAAAAATGACGAAATTTTTGAATGGGTATGTTTAAAGTCTTGAGTTTCAACATAATTGCTAAGAGTAAATAAATTGCTTCTTGAAATATGATTGGTAAATTGGGGGTCAGATGACAAATTGGAGTACCAATGACAATAAGTGCAAGAGTAAAAGCCGAAAGAATTTCGTCACCTGAAACAAATCAATTGAAGAGCTTAGTGAAAAAAACTGCTAAGTGACATTTTTGATAAATTGAGGTTTTTCTATCAATGTACACGTTATTCTCTCTTTTTAAGATACGAAGTTATTCCTTTCTTTTAAACATTAATAAGTAAATTTTCTGCCGTTTTCAAGCATCGTTTTTAACGGATCTAAGTGAAAAATAAAAACTTTAAAGCTCATTTTCTCGTTTTCACATTTTTATCATTTAGCCCGTTATTCCATTAAGCACTTTAAATGACCACTTTTATTTCAAGTGACATAAGATGGCCACGTCATACAGCTTTGTCCAATAGCAGCCTTCGTTACACACTTTTATTTTCTAGCCAAGCGTCATCCCCATACTTTGGTGACTTGTGGAATGGACGAAACGCGAAATTGATATTTGGATTGAACACCATGCATAATATCCATTGAGAAAGCCGAACTTATGAACACGGCCGTTCTTAACTGTTTTCAAAATTCTTTCTAGAATGGAACATTATCGGTTCCAAAAACTAAAACCGAGACGACGAAAAGTACTTACAAAATGAATTTCCTATAAAATCCGAACATAAAAGCGAGTAGTTCTTTTTAAATTTCGCACATATGCAGTCTACTTACCCATCATCAAATTTTATACGGTGTAATGGTATAGTCTTCGGCTATGCTAAAAATCTTTGTACTTACATGTGTTGCGTAGTAAAATGTAAAATAATAGTTGGTTTTATGTGATATCTAGCAAAAAGTATTTTTCTAAAACTATTTCACGTCAGTGTACATAATTTTAGTTTAATGTCCATTTTTTAATTATTTTTGACATTTAAGTTACGGAAAGACAATGGCTAAATAAATTAACTCGAATGAATTCACGGAACATTTAAGCAATAAAAAATTCTTTCATTTTAATCTAAATATATAAACTTATAGTGCAAGTGCATTAAAAATAAAGAGTTTGATAATAAAAGCAAAACCACATGTTTGGCATAAAAAGTATTGGATAACTTATTCATTCAATTACTTATAACAGATTTACTTAAATCAAACTATATTCTACTGAAAGTAAAATTAAGTTTTGGTGGAGGTTGAGGACCGCTTTATGTAAAGTAATGTCTGTAGAATGGATAAGAATCAAATGCCTTGAAAACTCATTACGCCCCTTCTCTGGGAATACAAATTCACTCCTAACGTACTACATAAATGGTATCTTCGCATACTAAACTTTATTTCTATGAATAATTTAAGTTAAAAGTTGACACATTTTGTTGAAAACTGGACACACTTTTAAATATACCAACTTGCACTTGTAAACAAGAAACTTAGAGATTTATGATACTCTACAAACTGAAATTTAGCTTCAGCAATGATTTTTTAAAGAACATCCAGAATTGTATTAACTAAGATTTATGAAAAATTTTCAAATTTGTAAAAGGATTTGTTAATCTTGTTTTCATATGTATTATTTTCTGAAAAAGTAGCCAAAGTAGCCAAAAAACCAAATAAGGGATGTGTACGTTGCCACCTATTTTTTTTTTAAATTCACAACTAATATAAAATTATATAGCAAGTTTAATTTTCCTCATCTAATAAATGTTCAACACTTCATTGATTTCACAAATAATTGTTCTATCTCGATTTCAAATATTAAAATAACATTCAATTACTCGAAAAAGTTTTAAAAGAAAGATAATTCATGCATATCGAAAACGGATACTAGGTAAATAGTGTTCCTAATTTAAAAGATAGAATGATTACTACATTTCATATACTTTTTTTCAAGTTTATCAAAAAGAATGACATAATTATAAGGTCTAGTTTTTACGTAAGTATAAAAAGTCACGAGGCTACAGGAAGTCATTAATTTTATAGGAGAGTTAATTAACTTTTGGTAAAGTTAAATAGAACAATATATCAGCGTAAGAGCCATCAATTTTCAAACATGTAATAACAAAAAATATTTAAAAAAGCAGTTATTTTAAGGACTTAACAGAAATATGTCCAATAGTATTTTAAAAAAAAAGTTTTGTGACTTATTTGACTTAAATTCAATGTTTTGATTAAATATATCTTTAAATAAACCTTAATTGTAATGTAACATGAAAATTTACAAAATTATGTTTTAATAGTTATCCATTGGTATTGATACTAATTACCGAATTCAGGGTCTTTAATTTATAATATCTTTAAGTTTAAATGTTTAATATTTTTACTTAAATGGAATTACGTTGTGAAACCTCTTTCCTAACTGATCTTAGTAATATCTAATCTATTGTCTTTCACTTTAGTGTTGTTTATATCATATTACGACGTGCCCATTTTTTCACTTAATTAAAACCAACTTAAATTTTATTCTAATATAAAAAAGCAAAAGAAATGCTACGCATAAAATTAATTTTCTTTATCTCTGTTATTTTTATCCATTCATTAGATGCTTCTGATAAATTTGTAGTTATAAAAGAATTTTTCTCTTTCGTGACGTAAGTGGTTTTTGTGGAATCCATATTTTGATGTTCTACCATCAATCGCTATTCGTTCTCAATCAGTTTTATGCGATATGAAAATAGGAAAATATTTGAATAAACTGTAGAAATCAAACAAATGTTTCAGATCAAAATCAATGTTGCATTTTGGCAGAATATTTGGAGAGAAAAATATGTATTTGAACACAGTGGGTAAATCTTTCAAACCTAGAAAGCCTAAGCAGTTGACTGAATCGCCTGAATTTATTTATAATTATGTGGATGAATGTTTAGGCTTTATGGCACAAGGGCATCGAAGGCCATACTGCGTCATATAATTCTATGGAATATATAACCTATTTTAAATATTGATCCATATTTTCCATATGATTTTAAATATTGATACATATATTTCGTGATGATGATATGGTTGTATCTTAGTTATGGGCAACGAACTATTTATTTTTCCATAAGGTTAAATCAGTACCTTGCATGCTTTTAAAACTTAATAGGGTTTTTTAGTTGAGTTATCGGCTTGGCATGGACAATCGCAGTAGAACCTTTGTTCAAGTGGACACATAACCGGAGATGGGCACTACTTTTTAAAAGCTTAGTGGAAGAGAGTGCTAAGTGACATTATTGAAGAAAAAATTATTGAAAAATTGAAAATGGAAATTTTGCTAACTTCTTCAGTGATGACACGTTTCCATTTTGTGAAACTTTAAGTTTAGTAATTTTTTTACGGTTTCCAAGTACCGGTTTCAACAGATATGAGTACAAAATAAAACGTGTATCACTAAGCTCTTCTATTTATATATCTGTAAAGAATAGATTTTTATGGTTTTTCTTATTAAGTCTTACTCATATTTTATCCCTTGCTTCTTTTGTGGGAGCCAGACACGTAATATCCTGCGTATTTTGAGTATTTGTGATCATGCATTACAAGTTCATAATTGTTAAAAGTAAAATATTTTTCAAGAATGTGCAAAGAATATCAATGAAAAAAATAAAAAGTATGCTACTTCATTTCATTTCACAATACCTAGCATCAATTAAAGTCTTATAAAAGGAATTATTTTGTACGTATACACGCATTATTCAAAGTACAGTTCAAGTGGTTCTAATATAGAGTTTCTATGAAATACTTTTGCTTTAGTAAAACCTTTCATTATCATGTGATAAAAGCATTAAAAAAATTAAAAGTTTAATTAAACAGTTTAATTACGTATGAACCTCAAACTGACCCCAACCAGGTACAGCTGGGGAAAAAAAAACGATCCACCCTTCGTTTTTCGGCCGCTATTGGTCAAGGAATTTTGTAAAAGGTGTCATTTTTCAGGAAATAGCGTAAGGAATTGAGAACTGGCAACCAAAATTGTATAAGGGGTCGTCTACATATTAAAATGAGTACAAACTTTGAAAATTCCAATAGCAACACCCAGTTTTTTTTACATAAAAATGTTCAGCATCTTCAAAATACCCCAGGTATAAAAACGAATTATTCATTTTGCATTATTTGCTGAGATATTAAAGCATTAATTTTGAACTCGTTCAGGGGGAAATCTCCAAATTGAAAAGGTTTATTTAGGGTCTTTTCGAAATGACAAGCTAACAAAAGGGTTACCATAATCTCGCCAAAGGATACTAGAATTAAACATTCTTCACTAATAATATGATTTTTTTTATGTTCTTACCCTTTTTTTTAATTTTAGATTTTAAAATTCAGAAATAAAATAAAGGGTAGACCAGAAAAAAGTTTTAATTTCTATTTAAGTCATACATACGATTATTTATAACGAACAGATTTTCAAATGCGATTAGTTACAATCAGATAAACATGATTATTACATTTATGTTTTACATTTTATGCCAATTTTTGTTTCATTCATATTGCTACAAAAAGTTTGCTTAAAATTCGGCGCACTGGGTCTGGGACATATTCCGACAGCCGAAATCCCGACAAGCCAAAACTCCGACAAGCCGAAATCCCGAATGAGTCAAAATCCCGAATGGGTCGAAATTCCGAAAATAGATTTTTGTCCATTTTTTGATTTTTTTAGATAGATTTTTTTGATATAGAGATATTTTTTCAAATATTAGAGATTATTTATTTATTTAGTCAGTTATTTATGCAGTTAGTTAGTCAGTTAGTTAGTCTGTTAGTCAGTCAGTCTGTTAGTCAGACAGTCAGTTAGTCAGACAGTCAGACAGTCAGTTAGTCTGTAAGTCAGACAGTCATTTAGTCAGGCAGTCAGTTAGTCTGTAAGTCAGACAGTCATTTAGTCAGACAGTCAGTTAGTCAGACAGTCAGTGAGTCAGACAGTCAGTTAGTCAGACAGTCTGTTAGTCAGACAGTCTGTTAGTCAGACAGTCAGTTAGTCAGACAGTCAGTTAGTCAGTGAGTTAGTTAGTCAGTGAGTTAGTTAGTCAGTGAGTTAGTTAGTCAGTCCGTTAGTTAGTCAGTCCGTCAGTCCGTCAGTGAGTCAGTTAGTCAGGCACTCCGTTAGTTAGTCACTCCGTTAGTTAGTCCAGACTGACAAACTTAGTCTAACTTACAGTCAATTAGTTAGGCAGTGAACTGGCTGGCTGACTGACTGACTGACTGACTAACCGACCGACTAACTAACCGACTGACTAACTAACCGACTGACTGACTGACTAACTAACGGACTGACTAACTGACTAAATAACTAAATAACTAACTAAATAAGTAAATAAATAAGTAAGTAATCTCTATTTTTTTTTAATCGAGAAGTGGACAAAAATCTATTTTTTCGGGATTTCGACCCATTCGGGATTTCATCTATGTCGGGATTATGGCCTTTCGGGATTTCAGCGTTCGAGATTCTGGCTTGTCGGTATTTTAACTTTCGGGATTGTGTCCGGAACCCCGGCTCACTTTATCGGTAATATAAACCACATATTGAAAAACGAGAGTTACGATCTTAACACGATATTTAAGGAAAGCAAAATAAAATTACGCAGAATGATTTGGCAATGATTTTTAACCAAGGCAGTGGGCCACTAATCATTTTAAATAATCAATTTGGTAACAATGAAATATGCTAAACACCGAATTCCAATAATATTTTAGGGTATTTAATTTTTAATATAAAACACACTTTTTGAAATTGTATTGGAAATAACATACATTCAAAAACGTAGTAATCGATATAATTTAATGTTAATTATACAAACAAAATACATTGTATGCACTTGAAACAAGAAAAGATTTTTAGACATTTGACAGTCTCAATAATTTGAATAAACATTTACCAAAAACGCTTTTTACCACCAAACGATAATGCAAATTAGGATCCAATTTGCTAAGTAATTTTTTACACAGTCCCTAAAATTCTTTTTTTTCAGTATTTTTACAATAACTCGGTAAATATTGTTGTTGAATTAAAAATTCGGGATTTTGGTTCTACTTGATCTACTTTATCGATTTATGTAACAAAATTTGGGTTGCTATTCATGTTTATTTTTTCTTATTTAAATTTAAATAAAAAAAATAAAAATAAAAATTGATGAAAAAACTTGTGTGATTTGTTTTTGGAAGATTAAGAAGTATATAATGATAAAAAAATTTGGTTTAATTCACTTTATTTGTGGAGGTATGAATAAAAGATTTGTGAAACTTTTTTAACATTATGGCGTTCAACTTTGAATGCTTATATCTCAACAAATAAAGCAATTAATAAATTTTCTTTTGGATCGGGGTATTTGAAGATGATAAAAAATTTTTTAAAAAAATTGGGTGTTGCCATTGGAAATTTCAAAGTTGGTATTCAATTTAATATGTAGACGACCCCTTATACAATTTTGGTTGCCAGTTCCCAATTCCTTACGCTATTTCCAGAAAAATGACACCTTTCACAAAATTCCTTGATCAATAGCGGCCGAAAAACGAAGGGTGGATCGTTTTTTTTCCCCAGCTGTACTAACTATTAATCTGGGGACATCGGTGAACTATTTTATAATGTATAAATAATACTATGTATCCCTCTAACTTCTGTACCATTCGGGAAATTAACCATAATAATTCTAGCAGTGGAGAATGAATCCATTAAGCAACTTAAATGGTGAATGGGTCAGTTATTACCATAGATATCATAGTTAAAGTATTAGATTGGCAGATCACGTGACATCCAATGCTAACGACGGGACGCGCATGGAGACCAAAATAAGAGGGCAAATGGAACAGAGTTGCCACCACATTAAGGAGAAAAATACTACGAAAAAATACCGTTTAATTCTAAAATTACAAAAAATACCATAAAAATACTAGCTGCATTTTGGAATCTTTTTAGTGACTTTAAAAAAAAACGTGAAACGCTTTTTTAGTATTTTTATGGTATTTTTTTGTAATTTTAGAATTAAACCATATTTTTTCGTAGTATTTTTCTCCTTAATGTGGTGGCAACACTGTCCCATTTGCCCTCTTAGTCTGGTCTCCATGCGCGTCCCGTCGTTAGCATTGGGGGTCACGTGATCTGTAAATCTAATACTTTAACTATGATATCTATGGTTATTGCGTAGTTTTCTTCACTTTTTACAAAATTAAAACCGATCTTTTTAGTACAGTTTTAAGTGAAAAGGTTAGAACTACATTCTTAATATTAACTAATTCGGTTTATTCCGTTGTAAGATTTTCCCCACTAAATAATAGAGGATAAGAGTTTTATTATACAGATTTCAAACCATTTTTAGGAAGAATATTAGGACTTTTCTAAAAATGTTTAAAGATTCTCTCTTAACTACACATTCATCCGCTGAAATGGAATTTTCTCTAGATTTTTATTAGTAGTAAATAAAAAAAAATTAAAGCACCATTGTAAAATATATTATTGTAACGTCACAGCTAAGCTCTATCTCAGCCATAGCTAACGTTTTATACTTTATCTAGAATACTAAAAAAAAAATTTTAAACAAGCTTTTTTTTAGTTTACCGAAAATGTGACATAAATATGCTCTTTTTACAGCGTGCATTTGTAATGTTGCTTTTGAATTCCAAAGTGTAGCCTGTAGACGATCTTTTATTTTTTATTGTAGTTTCAAAACATATATATATCCATTAAAAAACAAGTTTATGCTAACACTTTGGGATTCTGATCGTAGATGTAGGAAAAATTATCTGTGTATAGTATTTTTGAATGAACTTTAATAAAAAAAAATCGTTATGCTATAATTTCGTTTAATTGCAAATAATTTTCTTTTGCATTTTTTGTTAACAACGTACTGTTACTTTAGAGAAATTTTAGCAATTAACATAGCTTTGAATATTTAAAATCTTATATCTAATTCTTGAAAAAATGGCATTTATGGCTTTGAAAATTTGAATTCAAAATTCATTCTTCAGTTTTTTAAAGTTTTTGTAGCTTTTCAGATATGTGTTATTGTTTTAAGTTTTTTTTCAGAATTGTTGTTATTAAAGTTTTTAGTTTAGATTGTTTTTTTTTCTTAGATTTTATTCTAATCATATCAATGAAATTATCTGAATGCAACAAAAAGTTTAGTAATTCGTGTTTTTGTTCCTTTCATGATATTTGGATTGCACAATAAAATTAAGTTCAGAAGTTATTTTATATAATTTTATTTTTATTTAAAATTTTTTGGAACTATGAATACATATTTGTTAATTTTATCTTCAAAACTGTCAAACAAAGTTGCGGAAATAAATTTAAAAAAATTACTTCAAAAATAAAACTATCATAATCCTTTATCAATTCTAAAACAACTATTGGTGATGGATAGCTACACAACACAAAAAATATATCTCAGAAATTCAATTTCACGGAAACCCATTTGTTCAAATACATTTTCAATCTATACTGCTTTGTATCTACCGTAATGTCTTCGCTCCGTCTATTTATAAGGCGAATTTTGCTATCAAGGGAAATTTATGAGCTTGTAGAATCGAATTTCATGTTTTGACAAAACACTGACTTTTGAAATGCTAAAATCGATCTTCATCAAAATTCATCTTCTTCAAAATCGATCTCTATAGCTATTGGACTTTGAATTTTAAAGTTTTTATTGATATTATTACTACTACTACTACAACTACTACTATTACATATATATTCCGGCTTGTGTGCTTGATCAGAGATCCGCTTATGAAGTCTTCGTCAAGTAAGACAGACACATAAATAATTTTTACTGTCACAGAGAAAGGAATATACACCTAGGGCGAAGTTGGGAATCTAACCCGCACGGCCGTTACAGCGCGCAGACTGCTAGCGTAATGGTCCAAACCACTCGGCCATCCGGGCCCCCGATATCATTAAGACATTGAAGTGGCAGTTTTGTTTTATCAAGTTAGAAAAATGTTATTATTTTAAAGTCATGGTTTGCAAGAACAATCGACAGCTGAGCTGTGCTTCCGAATTTATGGCTTTTTTATTTTCCATAGTTGTCAAGTGACTGGTGCGTCAAAAATAATTTCGATATCTGCGTTCGTAATCCAATCATAAGTTTTCAAAATTTAGCCAAACATTAATCATTTAATTCAAGTAAAATAAGTTAAAATTACAAATAGTTGAATTACTTGGTTTTAATTTGGTTTTTAAATTTAATTATTATTCAGAGGATTTTCTTCTAATTTAAAAAAAACCGTACAAATTAGTTAGATAGTTAACTTTTTAAGCAGCCTAACTATGCCTTTGTACAGGTCTGACATATCTTCTAGAGAAAAATAACAGCTTACACATCTCCTAGGATTAACACAAAGCAGAAGAGCGTTTTTTATTTCAGCATTTGTACTACAGCTCTTGGTAATTAAAACGTGAAAAGCATCTGTAGATTGTTTTTTTTCCTAATAGATTTTACTATTATTTTTCAACAAACGCTTGAGTATTTTAATCCAACAACTAGCACCCAAGTCGCAATAACAATATGAAATGGCACTGCCTCTTAGGCAAATAGCTTTAAACAGAGTTTAACTTTTCGTTAACGCCAGGTAACTTTGTAACGAATGCTTGTTAAATTTAACAAAATTATAATTAATGAAATAGGATTGCTGAAAGGCAAACGTAAAAGTTTAAGCGTGAGTTAGTGAAAGTTTTTCGATTTCTATGTGAAAAATAAATCATTTTATTACAAAAATCCTCTAAAATGATAAATATTATTTGAGTGCATCGCTTTTTGAAGAATATTTTCATAGTAGCAACAATAACAAAGTTCAAATTAAACTATTATTTATTATTATATAAAATCTATACTGCTATTATAGCGAAAAGTATTTAAACAAATTAATTTACCGTGCCCTTTAAGGAATTGTGTAAGGCTCCGTGAAAGAGGCAAAAGAAACTCGATACCGGGTGAAAAAGCCGATAAAGCGCTTTTGTTGCTTTCTCTAGAGTGATATTTAATTCAACTTATTTTCTAATTAAAGTTATTAATTACTTTAAGCTAAGCTATGTTCGGTATTCTTAAGAAAGCAGCAAAATAAATCATGTGTGAAGGCTAATTAGAATTTATATAGAGGCTTGCGTCTTCATTTTACTTATTAAGATTAAAAGGTTTCTTAAAAATTGGTCACAAGACATCAATTTTCGATATTTTTCTATTGTCTGTTATATATATTTTTTTCTAGTTTCAAAAGTTGATAGCAGATTTTAGTTATAAGCGTTATTATTAATATCCTCAAAATTTTTATATAATCAAATCTACAGATATCTAACGACTATTTCACTCTGTTAACGTCCAGTGAAACATTATATTAGTTTCATGAATGATACATTGTGAGTTTAACATTAGGTGTTTATTTAACAAGGATACCCCCTCAAAGATAATACTTGCAAATTCGAAACCAAACTTCAATGCATAAAACTTTGTTTTGAATAACATCTGTGAAAAGTTTTGAGAAAATCGAAGTGTACGTTTTACATAAATTGTTCGAATATAATTTGTCTCTGGGGTAAGATATTGCGCTTCAAGCTTCTAATTCAATAAGTTTGTTATTTAACTTGTAATTGTTCAACCAATGACTTAGCACAAAACAGATATTAATTAAAAATTAAGAGTTAACTCTTTAATAAACTATATTAGTCTACAAGAAAAATTTGCAAAGCATTTTTTTTTTAAATTTTTAGTTATAAAATTATTAATTATGTTTTTGCATGATAAAATCATATTCTAGTTTCATAATGACATGGTGAGATTTAATAATAAAATATATTCAGTTAGTGTAATTAGAGAAATATTTTTTGCAACAAATAATACATGCTCTAGTAAAGATTTATTAAGATGGCATTTCCATGCGTGACTTACACTACATTTGACGATTTAACAAATATTGTTTGAATAGTTCATAATTATCTTACATTTATTTAAAAAAAATATTGTATGTGGGTTTACTCCTGAACATATCGTATTTTTAGCAATCTGTAAAAATATTTTTCATTTAGTATTTTACTGAAAAAAATCAAAATGCCATAATGTGACTTACACTACACGAAAAAAAGTTGTTATCATTTAAAACTGTAATTTTTTCTTCATAATGTAGTAAATGAACATTCTACTAGTGCTTATTTTAAGCATAATGTTTATAGCTTCAAAAATTAATAACAAACAAGTGTTGAACTATCAAAGAAAATAATGCATTAACATTTTTGTGCGTGACTTACACTACATTCAATTGGGGACTTACATCATGAGAATTTTATCACAGATATGGAAAATATAGTAATAATAACATAACATATGTAAATAATTTTGAACATGGTAAGTAAAGAATTGCATACATGGTAAAATCATAGTTAGTAAAATTTACACAACGTCCACCAAAGTTTTTTCCTGTTAATTTCTTAATTCATTTTTTCAATAGCATTGTCCAAAAAATCTTCCTTTTCAGGCCACGCAAAAGGCTTCCCTACCATTGTAGATGTTTCACTCTTATTGAATAAGCATCTTTACCTAACATTTGCCTCAGAAAATATCTAATGATAACGTTTCCTTCAAAAGGAACTAAAGCCCGGGAGGTATTTACTTTTACAATTACCATTTGTTAAATCAGTCGTGAAGTAGTTTGGGGAATTTAATGAAACATTGGCAATTTTAAGTAAGCATTTGTTTAATTTGTTTTAAAAAAAAGCGCAATTATTGAGTGTCAGGAATCGGAAATATTTATTTTCCTTTTGATGAGCAAATATCATTTAATCTACCTATTTCGCCAATTTACACAGTTGTCAGAAAACTACAATATTTCCGATGTTATGTTTGGGCAGAATGTTATTTTCAGCAGAATGTGGGTCAATATTCGAGGATAGTGTGACTTATTTTTCCCCTCTTCATTGTATCACCAAGTCCATCAATTGGTCCTTTACCATGACTGAAGGCAAAGATGACCATGACTGGTGGAAGAGAATTACCACTCAATATTGTCACATGGTTGGAACATTGCAATAGAGGTGGAACACTTTTACTTGAAGTGTTGTCCGTATAGTGGTATTTGCTTTTATTTTCTTTAAAAGTTTGAATTTTACCACATCTTAAAGTCTTTTTCTTTACTCTATCTTTCTTTTAGCTGCTGATTTAGCCATCTTAAATCAATTTTTCAAATTATAAGTAATGTACAAATATTATAGCTTATCTACAACAGATAAATCAAAAAGAACCAAAAAGAATTTGTGAATGATACTACGTTGTTACTGACACAATAAAGTTTAAGTGTTTTATAAATCGAGAAAATGCTTTTTATTTAAAATTTTAAAAGTGTGGAATTACACAAGGATTAATATAAAAGAAAACATCTTAAAAACTTTGAAGCATAGCTTTATTTTTAATAGTTATAGAGACTTTTTTATCTTTTCGTTTTTATCTTTCTAATAAGTGATTTTTATTTATAAATGCCGATTAAAAATTGTGTTTTTTAAAATAATTGTTATATTGTATTTTAATTATATATATTTATTATATTTAATTTATTATATTTATAATAATTTTACCAAAAATTATGATAATAAATAATACTTAACTTAAAATTCAAGAATTCAAAATGATGAAAAAACTATAACCCATGCTTTCAAAAAAAGCAGCCACTTTGAAACTTCAGTATTGCCACAGATGAAATCAATAATGATTTTTGATGTAAAATTTTCACAATTCAAACTTTTCTAAATCACATATAAAAATTTCAACTGAAATAAAACATATTTTAAAAATTCACAATTGTGGTATGTATATACATGGAATTAACCAAGAAGGAAGTGGCATCAAAAATTGAGTTTTACTTATATAAAGAATTCGCCCACTTTACATTGGGGGGTTGTCTTGTTGAATACGATGTTATATCAAGATGCGTTAAGACACATCACTTTATACTAGGGAGTTCATAATCTTAAAATTTAAAATTGTTTGATATGAAATCAACTTTGCCAAACAAATAAGTTAGTTAAGTTTTAATTGCTAAATTAACAGTTAATGGAGCATCTTTAAGTGAAGGACAACAAAAATATTTTTCATTTATATTTAGTTGGTTCTTTAAAGTACTAATAAAGCAGAAAATAAACTAAAAAACCCAAAGATATAAATTATTCGACGTAATTTTTATTATTCTGATACATTACAATACATTTAAACTATTTTGTCAACTTATTTTGTAAACAATATGAACACACTTGAAACCCAATCTTATTGATAAGCTTTACCATACTACCCATTCAAAATTTTCATAACTGTTAAAATTTTTCAAGCTGATACTCATAATAAATGTTAACTATATTTTTTTCAAATTTTAAATTCGGCGTCAAACACACTTTAATACTTTTTCACTACAATTTAATCACCTAAATACAATATTTTCCAATTAAATTCGAAAATATTATTGGCAAAACCTATTCTAGACAAGTGTGCAGAAAAAAGCTTTCAGTAAAAATCCAATTACTTAATCCATGCGTAATTTAAAAAATAGGTGTGGTCAGCAATAGGCAATATATTTGCCGATCCTGTAAAAAGAAACAACTAGGGGCCAATTGACTTTTAGAAAGAAAGGTGAAAATGTAAGTATGATAGAACCTCAATTATTCATGTCAATTGGGACCTAGCCACATACGGATAGTCAAGATTTCGGATAAACGGAGTGAATAGGAAAACGGATACATTGCAAACAATTACTTAGTGTATTGTTCAGCTGTTTTATAATGCAGTTCTAGATTCGGGCGTCATGAAAACATATTGATTTTTCTGCAAAAAATATTTAATAAAAATATACATGAATATCAGACAAGTACATAAAATAAAACATATGAGGACATAAAATAAAAGCAGTTACAATTAGTCCAAACGTTTGTCTGCGACCTATAAATGTTTCAGTAAATGTTTCAGATAAATGGTTCTACTGTATTCAACAAACATGGCAAAGAAAAATGTTATGGCCTATAAATTGCGAAACTTGTTTATGGCATTGAATCCAGTATTCAGTATTGTAACAAAACATATTAAAAAAGAGGAAACATAATAAAAAAAAATCAATCAAGGAGAATATAAAAGTAAGTCATCAGTCCCTCCCTGTATGCCCATAATAAAGATTTTCAATTCGTAAACTAACCCAGTTCTACTTAGAAAATGTTTCAAACTGAAAATTTAATATTTTTATATGTCTATATGACTATATATCTTTGCAAACCTAGTGGTCACATAAGTAAGTCTGGCAGTAAAATAATCAAATTTTCAGCATTAAAAAGTCCAATCTAATTATACCCAACACATTAATCAAGCTGTTCAAAAAATTCACTCACCTATCCAGACTCATGGAAAGAATGGTGAAGACAGACGTGGACACTGTCAGGTTGGCCACAAAGTTGCTGACGACGCAAAACGTCTCCCCGAAAGGCCAGTGACTGTTCAGCATGAAGATGAAGTTGAAAGTCGCGTTTCCGCTGGCCAGGAGAAAGTCCGCGACGGCCAAGTTCAGCAGGAACAGGTTGGTCACTGTCCTCATTCTTTTGTGGGCCAGTATGATCCACATGACAATGGTGTTCCCTACAATGGCCACCGTGATCATCACGGCGAACAACAGTGTCCACATGAGTTGTTGGTACCATGGCAGGATGTAGGGCTGGTTGAAGATGTTGCTGGGGATGGTGCTGTTGAAGCACCTCGAGATGAGTTCAGAGTAGTTGGTGAATTTGTCCTGGAGGGCGATGTCCACAGATTCCTCCGCGGTCAAGTTACCGTACACGCTCTTGTAGATCGCGTCGCAGACGGAAGAATTGTAGTGGGATAAATGTTTTTGGGAATCCAAGTACAGTTCCAGGAGATCAACTTCTTTCTTTTTGGAGTTACCCATCGTTATAATTTGTTCGGTCAACTAAACTATTACTTTGTTTATTGATATAAATTATCATTAATTAAATTTTGAGAATTTTGATGGATACATTTAAATGATTTTTATCACGTTTAAATGAGTCTAAAAAATATTAATGAATGTTTTGTTATGTAAATTCACTGTAGACCATCTTATAATTAAACTCAACTGAAATCAATATTAAAATTACTTTTGGTTCATTCAATAATTTTTAAAGCTAAATCAATCTTTGATTGAACCCAAAGACATTTCTGGAAACTTACAGTTTTCAAAAACTAAACTGCCTATTATTTATCCTATAAAAACTCTTTTCTTTTAAAAAAAAATGGGCATGAAACTATTGATAAGTGTTTTCTTAATAATTCAGTAATTATTTGCGTGAAATTTCATGTTATAAATTTTGGTGACTTATAATAGAATTTTAAGTTTACTAACTACACAGTAGATATACAAGAAAGTTAATCCACTTTGATATTTCATAAAGTCAAATGATAATTCATAATAAAATAACACTTATCAAGTTATTGAAAGAAATAATGTTTTAATTAATGCATAGTATATTATCTTAAAACGAATCTATAAATTGACGACTTAACGTATTTGATAAAGGATATTTATACAAAGAATAACTTTAAAGTCGAAATTCAAAGTTTCTCCCAAAAGTCAACATTCCTATTCAAAAACATTGCATCAGGAAAAATATCTACAAATCCGACTTTTCTTTTGATATATCAATCCAGTAAGTCGAACACGAATGATTTTTAGTTGTTTTATGTAACTTTAAGTTAAAGTATAAAGTTTTTCCCTAAAGTCAACATTCAAAGCAATGAAGCACCTTAGAAAGTAATTTGAAGAAATTATTCAAAAACATCGCATCAGGAAAAAAATCTACAAATCCGATTTATTTAGATATTCCAATCCAGTAAGTCCAAAAACGACTGAAAAAACTTCTTTTTTTTTCGCACCGCTAACGGAGAAGTCCTACCACAACGCTTTGCGGAACACAAGTGGGAAATAGTCGCGGACAGTTGAATCCCGTCTCCGCTCCCCCTCTCTTATCGATTTCGCTCAACAACCCACCTCGGGAGTTTCAATCTTCGTAAACGTTGAATGGCTTTTGCCGCTCGTTAAGTCAGTACTTAGACATCGTAAAAGTTTCTCAGCCGCATATTGTGTATTGTCTAGGGATTAAAATGTGTGTGCAAATTAATTACACAGAGTTTCTTGTGAGTGTTAAATCTGAGTCTCAGACACGGAAAAGCTTAAGTACATAAATTAGAAATATGAGTTTTCGATGGAATTTACTATTGCGAAAGCCGACCCGGTTAAGGAGACCCCGGAAAGCCGACGGTTAGAGAGCTAGCTTCTGGAGCCTCTGGGTTCGGGTTCGAATTCCGGTAAGGCATGGATGTTTGTGTTTGTCGAGTATATGCGGAGTACGTGCTCGTTAAATCTGTTGGGTCCGAAAGTCCTGTGGGCGGTCCTGTGGGAGAAAGTCATTGCGCAGTTTCCCACGGGTACAGGTCCCTGGAGACTAATTCCCTCCCCTTCAGGGACATGTCTAAATTGTGAAGGTGGCGATAGATGGCAGCATCTGTCATATATGTGTGTGTATGCCGTGTCCGTCCTTCTTGACGATGGTTTATAAGCGGGTCTTTGTGACCAAGCACACAAGCCTGAAAATATATGTCTACCAACCAACCAACTATTGCGATGCAGTTTGGCACACAATAAATAAATTGTGAAGAATATTAAAAATCTCTATTTTGTTATGCTAAGAAAATCTCTCTTTCTTTGATTAAATGCGACTTAAGATGTATAATTTAGATTAAGAAACATGTGAGCTTTAGGATTTGTTGCACTTTAGATTTTGAGCACTTTAAATTTGAGTCAGATGAGTTTCAATCAATTTTTCAGGTATCGGGTTTATACGTATGTTCCCTCTGAGAGATACTTATAAACCCGTCACCTGACTGCTAGGTTTTCCAGCAACCAACATATTTTTTTTTTAAATATTAATTATATGACTTTACTAAATTGTAAAATTTGATGTACGTCGGAGGCATTTATAATCATCTGCAACATAAGTATAATTTTTAGAAAGTTTTAAGAAATAAATTTTTCTCTAAAAATTTGAATTCTAATCCAATGAAGTAAAAACAAGCTTACACTTTAGCCAATTTGCTTATCTCTCAGAGGGTTTCAAGCATTTTCTCCTATTTTGGCTTTCTTTCACATGCTTGTGGTTAAATTTTTATGTTGAGATTCGGAGCACTTGCATTGTTGGTGATAAGCCTGTAAAACGTATGACAGTAAACGCACATTTATTTTCTGGTGTGACATCTTGGACGATTTTTTTTATGGGAAATCTCAACATGGGATCTCGTAAGATAGGGAACTGGGTGATTTTATGACCACTTTAAACGGGCCTTAAGAAGACGCTGTACCCAAAATTTAGGGCTGCCCAGAAAATAATTACACCTGATCGACTGCTGTGAGCCAAAGAAATTGCCAAAAAGAAGGGATCCTTTATAATGGTGGAGGTTTACAGAAAATTATATAGTGGTTTGTTAAAATGGTTTGGGAAATTTTACGTTGATTTTCTCAGTTTCAATTTTTTCAGTTGTGAATGGTTAAAACCCTCCCTAAGGCTTTTAGGTAAATTAATGTAGTGCTCCAATTTTTTTTCCTGTGTTGACACATATATGATTAACAACAGTTGGTATGGGATAAGGTCTAGCGTGAATAGTTTTTAATGCTGAAGTTGAAAATTTAAAAAAAACTTTTTTGGCCATTTTTATACATAGTTTTTACATAAATTTTCTTATTAATTTACTGATAGCTCAATATGCATCCCAACTTTTATTAATAGTTGTGGGAACATTTTGTAAAAAAAAAAACATTTACATTTTTTTAAATTGTAGGAAGAGAAATTTTGAAAAAAGGTTACATTTTTTAATTTTTTTAATTTAAAAAAAAACTTATACGAAAAAATTATATCTATTGAAACAAATGTTTATTGAATAATAGCTTTTTGTAAAAACAGTTTATTTGCATGCTAGCAATAAAAATACTTGATTTAATTTTTTGGGTACCGCGTCCATTAAAATATCTTCCAAGTGATCCTCGATGTGTCGGTTTATAGTATGGTATGTAGGTATCATGGGCTAGACTTCTACTTCTTTTCATCAAATCATAAAAGATGAAGAAGCCTTTCAAAAAGACGATATTAACAAAAAGAAATGATGTAGGAAATCATATTTCAAGATAATTAAAAAGATGAAAATATTATGATTTTGGCTTCATTCAATCAAAAGCGGTGCACATGAGATACTAATCCAAATCCACTTATCCTACCCTTTTGAGTTCTTGATGTGCTATCTTTAATCTCCCCACTAAGCCCCCACAGAGAAGAAATACTCGTTCCCGCACAGGGTTGCTCAAACCTCAGTCTAGCAGACCCATATTTATACCAGGCAGACTTCCAGCCCATCGGTAACTATGCACATAGAGACAAAACTCCTGATTTATTTCTAGATTGGAAACAGAAGTGCTGAATGGATATAAAATTATTTCTAGGTCCCCCGCTGGCCGAGGACGATAATCGATCGGTTTCTCACCGAGAAGATTCCAGGTTGGAATCACAACCATACTATTAACGTACTTGTGATGGAAAAAATCCCGGGGGCCTCCGAGTACACTCGGACAGACAAGCTCGTTAAATACATGTCCAAAGTCCCGACGGTGTTAGCTTAACAATGTCGCTTGAAGTTATATTGGGTGCGCGCTCTGTTAAAGACCTAGTCACTTGAAAAGGGTTCTAAAATACTAAGCAAAATTATATGTGTTTAAACTCTTTATGGACGGCTGTAAATAGACAGCTGGAAACGGTAAACTTACCTAACTTACCTAAATTCTCTCTAGTGTTTTGGTTGGTGAATCAGTGTCATGTGGGAACGGAGCAACAATCGGAGTCCCGATCAAAGGAAATGCAGGAATGAAAGTTGAAAGAAGTGCGTCACCTGAAACAAGCCAATGGCACTTGGCTACAAACTGACGCGGGCAACCTACAAGACCATCTGGAAGATCAAAGAAACAGACGAGTGGAACAGACTCGGCTACAATGACATCACATCCACGTCAAACGTTGCCGTGAACCCTACAAATAAACCCCCCGGCAGTTAATTAAGCTAAAACAGAACGAACACACCTTCAGTGACTCTAGACTTACAGTCCCTGGACAAATTATTAGACGCACTGTAAGATTTCATGTATCAATCAATGGTGAACAAAATACCTTTAGAAGGACATTTGTGTTCCTAAACTTAAGCTATTGAATAGAAAATACTATCTGCTATACTTAATACATATATCGACATCTTTTTTAATGATATGGCATTCTTTGATATATCTTCATCATTACTAAAAAAATACAGTGCGTCTAATAATTTTCCGAGGGACTGTATATGTATCTGATGGCCTTTTAAAAACAGCCGTTCTTTAAATTGTTTCAAATGTATTACTTTTTAGGTAATCATAAAAAATATATTCAACTAAGTAAATACGTTTACAAATTGATATTTCATTGTTTTAACTGCCCCATTATATGAATTTACTTCGTGTATTTATTGCTAAAATAACCTTATTTCAAACAATCTGTAATGTTGTAAGATAACTTTGATCATTCTGAAGATAATTATGTGGTAAATGGGAAGTAAATTATGGGAAGTAGGTTTTTGTAAAGGTTTTCATACTTAAGGAAATCAAATTTTTCATAATAATTTAAGTAATTCATAGTAATTCATGGTAATTTAAGTAATAATTTCATAATAATCTAAGTAAATACGTTTTCAAATTGATATTTCATTGTTTTAAATATCCCATTATATGAATTTACTTCGTGTATTTATTGCTAAAATAACCATATTTCAAACAATCTGTAATGCCGTAAGATAACTTTGATCATTCTGAAGATAATTATGTGGTAAATGGGAAGTAAATTATGGGAAGTAGGTTTTTTTAATGGTTTTCATACTTAAGGAAATCAAATTTTTCATAATAATTTAACAAATTATTCTTCTTAAAATGAACCTAAGTAATTTGCAATAGGAAAATGTCACAAATTTATCTAATCATGAAATCAAAGTAAGGGGAATCGGGAATTGTTTACCTCAAAGATAATAATCGATAAATAAGTTAATTGTTTACCTCAAATAATGACTGTTCTAGTATAACCTACTTAAATTTATTTGAAGGCATTGCATACAAATGTTACAGGCACGTGAATATTTGAATGCTTTTTAACGTGTCTATATTTGTTTTCTGAGCGTTAAATTTGGTTTACCTATGTCATGAACTATTTTGATCAAAAAAATATGTTAGTAAATGTATTTGTAGAATGAATTGCACATTTAAATAGGTAATATTTTTTTATGAGTGCGTGTGCTTGTGTGTATGTTTGTGTGCTTGTGTGTGTTGTATTTCTAGCTATGTTGGCTATTATTTTTTAATAACTTATGCATTCTAAATATTTTATTTAACTGATAACTGCTATATCTTGCACTGTATATAGTATATATAGTGTATATATAGTATATATAGTGCTAAGTATATTTGTTTATCATACTTTATATAATATTTTTTTTGTGTCTGTTAAAATTCTCTACGTATACAGAAACTCTACAAAATATTTTTAAGTAAAAAATAATTAAAACACGTAACTATAATCATTTTTGCATAAAACAAAATTTTAATATTTTATTTAAGAAATTGAATCCTTGTTTTTTTATGAATAGAAAAATCCAATTTGCGTTTCTCCGTATAAATTTATATGAAATCATAGGATATACAAACAACAACTGCTACATAAGTCGTGGAAATTCTGAAAATTATTTTGAATATATATGATGCATATTTTTGAAAGTTTTCTGTCGTTTCTTATAAAAAGAGAAATCAAGGTTTCGCACCATTCAATACGAATGATATAAAATATTTTGACTATTTAAAAGAATGATTTCAAATAATACAGTATTCGACTTTACATTTATTAGAAATATATATTCAAAGTACTATAGATGAATTACCGATGACTATGAGAATAGAAACATCAAAAGTAATACAAAATAATAGTTTTCGAACATTAATGCTTCAGTTTTACATAGAAACGTGACTATTTATCCAGTTTTGTAATATTTCGTCAAGCACTCAAAATTAGTTTCAATAAAGGCAATTGGAGTTAGAATTTACTTATATTAGTAACAAGGCAATTCCATGTGTGACGGAATGACATTTTGAATTGTAGAATTGACGTAAAACTATTACCACGAAGGAATTTTCAAAGGAAAATGTTTTTTTCAGTTCATATATTACTGTTAATTATTAAAAGATAATAAAAATGTTGAAATTTTTTTATTTTATTGTTTCAGTTCTGACTAACTTCTTTTTGTGTGACGGAATGGCATTTTTGACAACACGACTGCATCCTGGTACTTAAAAATGCAAATATCTGTGAATGAACAATACATTGAGTTTTTAAACTAATGCATATCTTAAATATGATATATAAGCTATGTAAAATTATAATTCAAAGCAACCTACCTGTAACATGGTTTCAGTTATTAACTGTCATTTGACGTGACGGAATGACTAAAAAATTACACACTTTTAATTTAATTTATGTTTATGAAAATTAAAAAAAAATATTTTAAAGAATTTTTTTTTTAATTAGAAAGAATATTTTTTTAGAATACTCATAAGGTGTCAAATATTACATTATATACATTTATTCACATGTGACAGGTTTTCAAACACGTATTGAGGTCGATTTCCAGCTATTTGAAATGCTGGATAAATTTGCAGAGCCAACAAAACCTTTTTTGTCCACTAGGCATCGATCTTCTTTTTCGGGAAATGTGAATACATGTCCTTTATCGTCCTGTTTTCTTAATCCATATTTTGAAAACTTTGAACATATTTTTAAATTTAATTTATTCGTAAAAAGTACAAGAAATTACATTTTTTTATTTTATCAAAGTTGACATTTTTATGGAATTGCCCAACAACGATTTTAACCAAATACTTTTTTCGAGACAGTAAACTAAATACACGGCCATTTTAAGCACATATCCCTTACGCCATAATTCGAACTTGCACAAAATCAAGTTTTTTTTTCAATGAAAACACAAATATTGATAGAAATGTAATTAATCTGGTCTAGTTTGGGGTTTTACTTGTTATCTCACTTTTACACCCAACAACCGTGACACAGTTTAAGATAAAGATATAATAAAAATAAGAAAAAAAACCTACAAAACATTTGAAAAAAGTATTTTTTATTTTACTTGATAAATGAATGTCAGGCATTGTTCTCTGAATAATAAATTGCTAAGTGGATGTAGTTTGAGAAAGTGATAAAAAAACCCACTAAAAATATAGTTCTTTTCATCAATGATTTGATTAAATGTTTACTACGATTTTACCATTAAAAATTGTAAAAGAGTTAATTTAAATATTTAGGCATTTCTGGATTTATTTTATAATATGTTTGCAGGGGGAAAGAACTATTTAATTAATAATTAAAGCTAAATTTAGTTAAAAATTAATTTATAAAAAATAAATACAGTTGGAAATCGACACAACAATGATAAAATATCAGAATACTTTAATAATAAAAATATGAATGATCATGTGGAGGATTAATTTAAAGCATTGAATCTATGCTATAAAGCTTATATATGCCCACACATCTTTTTTAAAGCATTTCCCATTATTATACCTTTTTAAATGCATTTTGAAATTCCCTGTGTCTATTGGAATCGAATATTATAAAAAAAATTACGAAAATCAATAAAATCGTAAAAATGACGCATTTAAAATTTTTGATCTCATAATTTTTCACTTCACACAAAGAATTTTTTAGCTTTTTAAGACTACATATCGATTTATTTTTGCATAAATCATTACTGATGCAAAACCTTTTCTTTAAGTTATGTTTCTGTGGCTGATGTGAAATCAAAGAGAGAGAGAGAGAGATTCTTTTAAGAATAAAAAGCTCTAAGAATTTATACTGTAAATGAGAAAGGTAAGGTAAATGATATCTCTTCAGTTTTATTTTAATGATAAAACTTTTTGGACTGAAATGCACTTTTAAGCTTCCCATTTTCGTCATTAGATGTGGTTAAAAATATCTTTCAAAAGATTTTACATTAGGTTTGTGGACATAAATCATTACTAATGCAAAACCTTTTCTTTAAGTAATGTTTCTGCGGCATTCTTTGAATCATATCATTCTTTTACGGATGCAAAATTAAAAAATATCTCATATATTTTTTATTTTCTATTTAATATATAATTTGTAAGCTGGAAAAGCTTTGTAAAGCTGGTAAAAAAGCTGGTAAGCTTTGTCTCTTAATGAATCTGAGTGTATTTCTTCTGAATCTTTTAATTAAATTTAAGTAGTTTTTAGTTATTTTAAAGTGTTTAAACTATTTGGATTAATGTATTCAATTAATCAATTAACCGAGTATCTTGTGGAAATTTCACTAAAATTATTATTTATTTCTTTAACTTTCTTTTACATTATTACGATAAGAGTTTTTCTTTATTTTTTTATATAATTACTTACATTACAATTAAAATCCTTTAAATCTACAAAAGTACAAAAGAAAGTATTTAAGTATTTTGAAATTTATTTAATGTCATAAGTCATAGAAAGTTAAATGGTTGTTTGCCTCTGTAAAATTTTGAAAATTAAATATTTGAATGGTAAATTGGAATATTTAGTTATTTTTGGTTCTCTTTTATAATTTTTGCTTACTCAATTAATAACTCAGACTAAATTGAGTCAAAAATGTATGACAAATAAATGCAGTCGGAAATTGACACAACTTTTGCGCAACAAAATGAATTTAACATGATAAAGTATCACAAAACGTGTTGAATAAAATTTAAATAATCGTGTGGATGATTAATTTTAAGCATTAAATCACTTCTAAAGAACTTTTTGATTGCTGTTTATCTTTCTTCAAAACCCTTTATTGTGAGAATACAATTAAGGTGATTTGCGAAAGTTTGGTAATCATATATCAGCAACCCACTACTATAGATTCAGCTTGAAAATCCAATTCTATGATATTTTAGAAAAATCAGTAAAAGTTGTCTAATGTCCATGTCTATGCAACTGATGTACAACCGATTTTATTGGCTTCGAATACTAAAGAAAAAATTAATTTATTCTTTTTATCTTTCTTCTTCTTTTTATCTTCTTTTTATTTTAGTATAAAGTTAAAATGAATTTATTTTTTAAATTGAATGTGTTAATCTCTTTCTCTCTTTTTTACTTAAATATTCTTTTAAGACTTGTTTTGATGTTCAATGAATGTACTTGTATGAATAAATTGAAAAATAGATATTTTTAAACTTTGAAAATGCGTAATCACAGACATATTATATAAACATTAATTTGGATCAAATACAACGAATATAAGTAAAAAGTACTATTCATTGCAACAAAAAGTTTCAAGTAACTTTTTGTTCAACTTATTGGTACTTTAAATGTTTTATAAGTTACTGTCGTGTCGTAAAACTTATCGTATAGATTCCAAAAATATATAAAAAAATATACTTGTTTCTGTTTGTGTGTTCAAAGACATTTCAGTATTAAAGGGTAATTTTTTAGAAATATTTTACTTTCAAGTCACAAAATGGGTAAGAAATAAAGGCTTAATATTTATAAAAAAAAATGTCGTTGCTTACCTAAAAAAAATAATACATTTCAACAAGGAAAATCCTTCATTCCAAATTTTAATTGAAATCATTTATTTTTCAAATCAATCAATCAATCAATGAATACACCATACACACATACATACATACATACATACATACATACATACATACATACATACATACATACATACATACATACATACATACATACATACATACATACATACATACATACATACATACATACATACATACATACATACATACATACATACATACATACATACATACATACATACATACATACATACATACATACATACATAATGAGCATTGCTGAAGACTCTGTAACGTAATGCTGCATGCAATTTCATATTTTTAATTGAAACAGAAAACTCCATGAACTATTTACACGTGCACACACGCTAAAGCGTTGTTTTCCCACAACATTCAAATAATATTTACCTGACTGTAACACTCGAAACAATACTTACTTGATTACTTACTATATATATTGACTCAACGATAAATGAATTCATGTATTATTCGTTAAGTTTTTTTTTTTTTATGAATAATGTTAATTTATGTTAGATACTTTTACGTATTATATATAGGAGGCAGACATAGACTTGCAAATTTTGATATGGTTTCCATATTGACTTAGTGGGAAAGTAATGCAAGGAATATTTATGCAGTTTTTTCACACAGAAAAATAAACGAATCTAGGTTACTAAGCAAAACCAGTCACTTGACTGCTCACCGCTGACTAACTTACATAAGCCAAAATTTACTAAAAAACTAGTCCGGCTACTCGCTAGATATATTTAAAACTGCTGTCAAAATACCTATTTAACTTGTTTTTCATGATCTGATGAGTCTCAAAATTTTTAAAGCAGTAAAAATATACTTTTTTGGCTGCTAAATTAAAAGTTTTAGGAGCGATTTGAAAAATAAAATGAAAATGATACTATGATTTTTATATTAGGGTTGGTTTATAAATCCAATAATAACCAGCAGATGGCAGCAGCAACTTTTCCTTTCTTTTATGTATATTATATTGAAAATTTTAAATTGGCAAGTCAATATATAAATTAAGAAAAGTAGTTTAAGTTTTTTATTTTTTAAACTTTGGCATCGAACCACAAATAAACTAAATAAACTCACTAAATAAATATGAATAAAAGTGATTAGTCTATTTGTTAGAAAAACCAAAGTTCAATAATTGAGATTCCAACACTTTTATGTGCAATGATGGATGTTGCAAGGTAAAACAATAAAATGACAACTTCCTACCGATTTAAAGAAATTTAACTATTTAAAATTAGTAAAAATGAGCACTTTTCACCATTTTTTTTGCTTATATATAACTACTGTTCAAAATGTTAAACATTTGTTTCAAATTTTAAATGTAAAATTGTTTGCAATTAAATACTAATTATAGTTAAAAATTTTATTAAAATTTATAATTTTAATTCCACTACATTTTATGGTGAGTAAGCTTTTTGATTGTAGAATAAACAGTAAAATAAGTTCTAAAATTAAATCAATAAATGTATTAAGTAAAATACGTATTAAAATCAATAATCACGAATTACAATATTCAACGAATTTGAATGATATGCATTTTTTTTGTAGTTTTTGGAAAAATTTCTTAATATCAATGCTCAAAATATCAAAGAAAATGCCGAAAACCGCCTTAAAACGTTTACTTTTCTGTATAATCATTATTTCCCATGTGGCAGCAATTTACGTTATTTATACGAGTTATTTCTGGGTGTTCCCTCCTGTGAGCCATTACTGAATGACACAAAATGTTTCGTTTAACAAAAAAAAAAAATTCTAAGAAAGCATAATATCGTTACATTTGTTTATTTGAAAAACTTAGGTATAATTACCAAGTAGTTGGTGCATATTTTCCCATTATACATATTGAATTTGGGTAGTTCTTTATCACGCAAATGCATATTCAATTTTTTAATGGTTCTGCTGCAAATTGGAATTGTATCAAATTTAGGGGTTGCATTGCATTTCATTTTTCTTGATGATAAATATATGTTGATTGCTTTAGAAATAAAAGAAATTAGATGCCCACTGAATGAATTTGTTATAGGTCAAATGGAGTGTTCTTATTCTAATTCGGTAATCGGGGACATTCTACAAAACACGAATTAGATGTAAAATGCAAACTATTATTTAAAAAATTGCAATGCAAAACTGAAAGTTTAATGAGTCACTTCTTTTATTGTCTCTGAGTGGTTGATCTGCTCGTAACAATACAAAATTCAGTAAACAGAAATATAAGAAGGATAAATGTATATCTAGTTTGACGATTCTAAAAAAAAACTGGAAAAGAGTGTTGTCTGATCTCTCCTAAAAGTATTAACAATAGGTAGTTTTACAATAGAAGAAGCATCGGTCCGGAATAGAAATGATCGTTGTATAAGTTAGGTTAGATTTGAGGGTTTCCTCAGCGTCTTTTCAATTGTTAGACTATGTGAGGAGCTGTCACACAGCCAATTACACCTCCTTTTTAGAACCGCAACTGTTATGTAGAAATAGGCATTCACCAATCGACTTTCTTAAAAGCTTTATTATTTTAAATAAAACTTATTTTATACTTTGATATTAATATACATTTTTTGACCAGTGTGTGATAAAGGGATCGACGAATATACACCTTTAAGTCCAATTTTGCGGAGGCTTACTAGGACTGCATTGCGAGGATTTTCTGACAACTACACTTTTTTTCAGGCCAAAGATCTTCATTTTTATCTCTATGCATATGATTAAGACAGTTTATTTTCTCTACAAAAATTTCTACAGAATTTTTTCTCTACAAAATTATTCTCCCATTCATCGAGCATCTTCTAAGTATCTAGGCTTTAGCTGAACTGCTGATTACCTTCATTTTCCTTTCCCCAGGTGAATTTCTTTTTTGTAGATTTGCATAGGCGAGGGACTCAAATCATGTTATTATGGAAAGATTTATTGCAGTAAAGACAATTTTTTGTCACATGTGTTTTTATGCAAATTTTTTTGGTGGTCATGAGTTAATAATCATACTTTTCAGGAAAACAAATAAGACGACCTGCTTAATACTTCTAATGCTTTATCAATTTTTTTCTTTATTTGTATATAAGCTTGATATATAATTTAAGAAACAAATTAAGTTCTTTAAACATCCGTGTTGAAATTCTATGAAAAATCAAAAAAAGCTTATTTTCTTTAGAATTTTTTGTTGCTTTATCTTCTAAAAACTTAAAAACATTCGTCTTATTTGTTTTCCTGAAAAGTTTGATTATTAACACATGACCACCAAAACAATTTGCATAAAAACACATGTGACAAAAAATCGTGTTTACTGCAATAAATCTTTCCATAATAACATGATTTGAGTCCCTCGTCTATGCAAATCTACAAAAAAGAAATTCGCCTGGGGAAATGAAAATGAAGGTAATCAGCAGTTCTGCTAAAGCCTAGATACTTAGAAGATGCTCGATTATTGGGAGAACAATTTTGTAGAGAAAAATATCTGTCTACAGTAAATAAACTGTCTTAATCATATGCATAGAGTTAAAAATGGAGATCTTTGGCCAGAAAAAAAGTGAAGTTGTCAGAAAATCGCCATGCAGTCCTAGTAAGGCTCCGCAAAATTGGACTTAAAGGTGTATATTCGTCGATTTAAAGTATCAAAAGTAATTTAAAACGTTTGTTTGTCAATTTGATGCAAGTAGCAGTCATGTAAGTATTATTTTGTGGATTTTAAAAGAAAATCAAGTTGTCTCATTACTATCGCGGACGCGCTTTAGTAAATTATTGATGTTTTAATTTTAATATTAAAACTTCAAATGTCAAGCTTGGTTAAAACTGACTATTAAGAAGGCATGGAATTTTACTTTTAAACCCTAATTATTGATTCAAAAAAAATTATGTCATATGTCTTAAGATGGTTATCCAGTAGCATTTCAGATGTAGTTGAAATAGTAAAAAACAAATAAACTTAGTTAAAATTTCATTTGAATGTTTTGAGCAAATTTGTGTACTTCGTTAACATTTTATTTTTTTTAAACAAAAATAATATTTTCTTATTCAATATTTTGAAAGTTGATAAATTTTACTTTTTTCCATATTTTTCTATTGCAATGCAAAAAAAACTGATTTTTGTATAATGTTTCTAGTCTTAAAGTACTTTTTTAAAATTATTCTTTAATGCACTCTTTTAAAAGATTTATTTGCTCATAACTTTCTTTCAGAGAAGTATAGAAAAGAAAAATCTAAAAGTATAGAATAGAAATATACAATATGAAAACTCAAGATACTTCTTAAAGTAGCCGTTTCAAATTGCATTGGCATCAGATGTTCTCTAGAGAATAAAGTTTCGTTTTTCAAGGCAAAATGTAAATAGTTTTACTGGGAAAAATTTCTCTATTTTGTACTACAAAGTAAAGTAAAATTTCAATCGTGTGCAATATTCAGAGCAGTGTGGAGGTTTTATTATGTAGTTTTAAAAAGTATTTGTGAAACTCCTGTCAAAATCAAATTCTACTATATTTTGTGGTTATACGAATTTTCTATTTCCTATTGCTATTTCTCAAGGTAATAGTAACTAAAGTAGGTAATAGTAACTTCTTAGTAACTAAAGTAAGTACACATAAATATTTTTTATATTTTTTTGTCTTAGATAATAAAACAAAGATAATATTATCCATCATAGTAATTACTAATACTGAATTGAAACGACTTTACTTATCATACAATTAATTATTTTAACTGATCTATATTGCTTTGGTTAATAGTATTTTATTGAAAACCCCTTAAATAATGTACACTTTTGAACAACAAACTTTATCACTATTAACTATGAATGGTCATCGTAACTTCCCTCATAAACTCAGTGTTACAATTACTGTAACATAATGTTACATCAAACTAAATTCTCAATTATATGGTAAAAAAAATTGACCAGTTTTATAGTGAAAATTTGGCTGGCTTGACTAAAATATGAATATCTCTACTATATGCCATTGATACAACAGTTCAACCCAATGTCTTCTCAACACTCAACTTGTTAGTAGTAAAAAATATACATACATAAAAAACGTATTTTGCACATTTGGCGATTTTGAAGACATTGGCGACGTACAAGTTGAAGATATATTGAGATTGCAAAAATTAAAAATCTCAATATGAGACAAAATTACATCTTTCCCACTGTTGGATAGTTTTTGGCAATAATTTGTTTTGCTCGTAGACGTATTTGGAAAGAAAATTGAGAGGAAATCCAATAATATTAGGTACTTTTGAGGTATGATTTTTGTTATGTTACATAAACTGTTTGAAGAACAGTATCGGATTTTCAAAAAGATAAAGATTTTATTAAATTTATTTTATTTAATGCCTCCTTACATTTTATTGTGAATTTTCCGACTTTATAAAGATGAATAGAACTTTATTTCAGTAAATTGTGAAATCTTGGAGATTACATTTTTTGGAAGAATTGTTTGAGTAAATAATACTTTTAAAAGTTTGAAAAAGTTCGTGATGCCTAGGAGAACGAAAATGGGGCATTGTGATGCATATTCATTCTTGCTGCCAAGCATCTGAAAGGCACTATTCATATCTCGATTTTTAATCTTCTACATTCAATACATTTCCTATTTTATCAATCCCTTTCGTCATATTTGCATAGATCTTATTGAATATTTCAATTTATATTTCCATCCCATTGAGTCATCCATGCATTTTAATATTTTGTTCGTCTTGCCATCTTTTTCTTATGTCAAAAAAAAATATGGAAAAAATAAAAAGGAACTTATTATATGATTTATGTGACATTTAAAAGGTACCTTGAGTACCCATTTGGCTTAGATTTTATCAGCAATACTAAATTTTGGAATACTTAAGCGTCTACAGAGGGCTCAGATTCATTATAATTTGAGCGTTGAAATTGGTAGCGGAAGTAGTCTAGATGGTGCCACAAAATAAATGTCTCTCAGTTCTATGGAATATGCCGAATCTGCAAAGGCGTAACCGCCAATAAACCCATTGAAAGAAAAAAAATAGTTTATATAATTTGTGCTTTAAAATAATTATCAGCAGAATGTTAATTTTTTGCATAATGTTCTACTGACAATCGTAGTATTTTTTTTTTGTCAAAACGAAAATTCTGCATTTACATATTATCGGCATGTTTTGATCTGAGTATTAGAATGACAAATATCATATACCCTATAAATTTTATTTGGTATCGCATAACTCAAAAGAACAGTTAGGATTTTACAACATTCTGGCAAGACAACTTATTATTTAAAAAAATCATAAACGCAATTTTTATTCCTAAATAATGGTTAGAGAATTTTCAAAACTTTTTTAATGGTGCTTATTGCACTTAATAAAGCTTTAATAACTTATAAATACAAAACAAAACACAAAAAAGATTATGAACATAAAATTTGCAAGACTTTTTAATGTAAATCTCAATAGGAATAACAAAAACAACCATTATGATAAATGAGGTGTCTTTAATACACATTTTTGGGGCAACAATTTTTTGAAGATAAGGTACTTATAAGTAACTTTTTTTCAAACTTTTTAACGAAACTCCTTTTGTTTGTGTATGTGGTTTGAAAATAAATTAATGTTCTGTTTTCGACGACAATTAGAGGGATATTTTTTTTATTTCACTACACAAGAACCGTGACTATGTAACATGGTTCCTGAGTCTATTCATATTTCTTTATACACTAATATACAATTCATGATTGGTGGTTAAATATAATGAAGTGACTAACTATACTAACTTAATGCATGGGTAAATTTAGAATGACAATAATATCTTTGATGACAATTTGTGTATAGAAGTCCTTTTATTATTTAATACATTATTAATATTTAATTTAATGGTGCTGAAATATTCAAATCGCTAATACATATTTTAGTATTCTAAATAGATCTTGAACAATCTTGAACAGCACATGTAATTATTATTTAACATTAAAATTGTATTTTACTTTTATTAAAACCATTGGGAATTATAAAAGAACGAGCGACAACGGATGATAACTAATTTGTTCTTTATGTAAATGCAATATTAAATTACAAAAAAAAAATCCTACAAGTTGTAAATAAGTCAAGTCTTTAATTGTATCTTATAAATTTACATTGCTAAATATTTTTATTGTAATTGACTAAATTGGCAGGATTTTCAAATCTTCAAGTAAAGTAAAAATACGTGAAATAATGATCAGTTACTTATATCTTACTATTTTTCTTAGCTCTTTAAATTTATGCACTTTTTGATAACTAAATGATTTATTTAATGAACCATGTCCAAAATTTTAAACATTCCATCAAATTCAATATACATGAATAATTTGGAGTTTTTCGATTATCTATACGTAAGTTTGCAAAATCTCATATTAGATCTTTTAATTTTGTGTTTTTGAATAAGTATAACTATACGTTTTTGCCAACTTAATTAGCATTTTGATTTTATCGATATCTGTCTTTACAAATTTATTCAAAAGCTATTTTTTTACTTGTTTTTAATTTGTTTCTAATATCATCAAAGATAGTATGGAAACAGATAGATATATAAAACTAATGGAAACAATTTTGCTTGTTATTTATTTGGCATATTATTCATTCATTAGATAAGCAAAAGTATTAGAAATTATGCATGAAATGAGAAATGGTATTCATAAAGTATCTGAAATCAAGAATGTTAGATATTTCCTTACACAAAAACATTTACTGCGTTTTTTTTCATTTTAATAACTAACCAAAAATGAAAAAAACTAATTTTTTTGTAAATTGCAAATATTTGTAATACAATAATCCGAAAATAAATTCTATGCATGATTAGATTACGAGGCACGCTTTCATTATCCGAAAATCTAAATAGTTGTAAAAGCACTACATTTCACTTATTTTGGATTAAAATCGCGGACTTTAAATCTGCATAAATGAAGTGGAAAAAGGAATTACTCTTATTAAGTTAATACTGTCATTAGGTTAATGTTTAGAGAAAAAAAATCTTGTTTAACCACGTTTTCGTCAAAAGTAAATAAGAAATACTTTGATTATGATTTACTTAAGTATTTGCTTCAATTGTTTAGGCCCCGTGGCACAGTGATACTGCTTTACATTGCCGTGTCACAGGTCCAGGGTTCGAATCCCGGATTGGGTGAGGTTTACTCAACCTTTCATCTCTTAATTGGGTCGATAAAAATGAGGACCAAGCATGCTTGGGAACTTAACACTAAGTGTTCCGCGTGAGGTTGATCACCTAACCCCAGAGTTCTTGGTCACGGAAGCTGAATTGGGTACGGCAGGCCTTGACTCACTTTGCTTCAATTATATTTGTATCAGTAAAAGTGTTATGGCTAAAATTCTAATGAATATAAAAAAATTACCTTTTTTATCAAGTTTCTTGTGTTTCAAATTTACTGGTTAAAAATTCACCAATGTGAAAACAACTGAAGATACAAAAAAATGGTAATATATGGTTGAGATTGGAAGAGTATTTAAAAATAATATTTAAATACGACTAACACTGTTTTCTTAGTCCCATTTTTTATCTATATACATAAAAGGCAACTTCCGTTTGTTTGTATACGACACGAGATCTAAAGAACCACGCAACAGATCCTCCCGAAATTTGGCACAAAAATTCATCTCATCTCCGGAACAAACATAGGCTAAGAATTTTTCGAATCAGACCATTCCTTATATCGTTTTTGAACGTTTTTATTCGAATTTTCTGAAAAAACTACACCACTTTGGCTCAAATCCGATCTTTTTTTACTTCCCTGATGCCATCGGCTGAAAAAATTAAATAAAACTTATAACGAAAACATTTAAAATTGAAAATGTTTATTTTATTCTGTTGCCATTACCTTCAGAAACTAATTTCATTATTTGAAAAATAATTGACAAGTTCCAAGTGACGTAATTCCGCCAGTCTCCATTCCCGGATTTTATTGTGGGTTTATTTGAAGATTTTTTCATTGATTTTTCTGTTGACTGCATGTATGCATATTTAAGCAATAAATGTATAGTTAAGCTATTACTGAACTATGATGGTTAATAAAGGCCATCGCACTAGAGCTGCATATTAGTGTAAAACCTCGCCAAATGGGCAATTTCTTTTATAAATAATTTATAATCTGGTCGGTTGTTCGAATGTCATTGTGTTAGAGCTGTATAATGGGTGTGTTTGTAGCTATATCTATTGTGTAGTAGCTCTATCTACAAAAATCGTATGTTTTAGTATCTTTATCACGGTTAAGAAAAATACAAATAAATATCAAAATGCCAAACACTTTCGCTCCAACATTTGGAAATACAATTCCGCTTTTATGATGACCTCCTTTGGTGCAGACAAGAACCTGACAAACAGAGGATTCTTCACCACATTCAAAATCCAGGGCCAGGTCTACCACCGGATGGGAAGTCTACTACCACTACCGGAGGAAGAGCCCAAGTACGTCCAGGTGTACTTCATGGGTGGCGACCAGAAGATCGATCAGCGCTGCAGAATCAATCAGGGTGTGGATCGCCTCATCATACAAGAGCTCCAAGCCATGCTCCATGAGACTCATCCATACGTACAAAGCTTCAAATCAGCCCTAGAGCAGATGGTCTTGCCAGAACACCGGATGGTCATCCGAGCTGACAGAACACCTGTTGGGGAACATGCCCGTCTCTTCAATGCTCCAGTCACAAATGAAGTGGCCATTATCATGGTCGGCGATGAGCATGCCACAGGCTCACGCGACATTGTCCTGAAGCAAAGAGACAACATGCTCATCCCCATCAAGGAGACTCACCGGTCCTACGACAGCCTCCAGTATCCACTCCTGTTTCCACGAGGTGAAGATGGCTGTATTTTGCCCTTTACCAAGTGAAGCCTAGCACTGGAGAGCAGACAGGAAAGAAAATAAGCTGCTAGGACTTCTATGCCTACAGACTAATGGTTAGAGAAGGTCATTTCAACCAGGTGCTACGGTTCAAGGAGGTCACCAGTCAGCTGATGGTTGACATGTATGCCAAAATCGAGACTGGGCGGCTACTCTATATCCGTTTAAACCAGACGACACTAAGAGCTGAGCAGTACCGTGGTCTTCAGGATGCAATGACTACCGATGGGAATGCGAGCAACATGGGCCAGCAGGTCATCCTGCCCTCCGTTTCACTGGTTCTCCACGATATATGCACCAGCGCACTCAGGATGCCATGGCATATGTGAGGAAGTTCGGTCGCCCCGACCTCTTCATTACATTCACCTGTAACCCCAAGTGGGAGGACATTCAGCAGAACTTGTTTGATGGCCAGAAACCAAATGATCGCCATGATATTGTGGCCCGGATTTTCCACCTGAAACAGAAAAAGCTTCTTTGGCTGCTAAAGGATGGCAAAATCTTTGGCGAGCTGCAAGCCTGGATGTACACCATAGAGTGTCAGAAGCGTGGCCTGCCTCATTCCCATACTCTGATATGGTGCAAGTCCAAAATCCAGCCCGAGGATATCGACAACATCATTTGCGCTGAGCTGCCTGATCTCGCAGAAGACCCTGATCTGTACAATACTATTAAAACCCAGATGGTTCATGGTCCCTGTGGGAGTCTGAATCGACAGTCGCCTTGCATGGAAGAAGGCAAGTGCTCGAAGCGCTTCCCCAAGCAGCTTTTGGAAGAAACTGAAACCGACCGAGACGGATATCCACTATACAGAAGACGGTGGCCACACTGCTCTTCTCAAGGTCCAAGGTCGAGAGGTAGAGATCGACAACCGCTGGATCATCCCTTATAACAAGCTGCTCTTCAAGACATTTAGAGCTCATATCAACGTAGAAAGCTGTCAATCAGTCAAAAGCATCAAGTACATTTGCAAATATGTGAACAAAGGATCCGACATGGCAGTCTTTGGAGTGGAGCAAGAGGGTGACCAGTGGCGAGACGAAATCCACCGCTTCCAGGTGGGACGCTACATATCATCGAATGAGGCCATCTGGCGTATATTGGGTTTCGACATCCATGAACGTCATCCGAGTGTGATCAACCTCGCTGTCCACTTGGAAAATGGTCAGCGAGTGTTTTTCAATGAAGAAAGTGCAGAAAGGGTATTGCGACAATACCCGGAGTCCACCCTCACAGCTTTCTTTAAGCTGTGTCGGAATGACTCTTTTGCAAGGACCCTGCTTTATGCAGACGTGCCAAGTTTTTACACCTGGAATAACAAGACATGGATGAGGCGCAAGAGAGGGGTCGAGCTGGAAGGCAGGGAGGAAGATGCTGTCTTCAAGTCTGATGCCATCGGCCGGGTTTACACCGTGCACCCCAACCATCAGGAATGCTTCTATTTACGCCTGCTGCTACACACTGTGCCCGGACCATGTAGCTTCGGAGACCTTCGAACCTTTGAAGGGGAGGTTTGTGGTACCTACAGAGGCCTGTGCCAAGCACGGTCTCTTAGAGGATGACGATCTCTGGGACAAGACCCTGGAGGAGGCTGCCCTCTCAAGAGCACCATAGCAACTGCGCCAGCTCTTTGCCTACATGCTGATGACATGCGGCTTGGCCGAGCCTCTCAAATTATGGGGAAAACACAGGAACAGCATGGCTGAGGATATCTTCCACACAGTTCAAAGACAGCACCCTGATGAAGATATTCCTTACAATGATGTCATCTTTAATGGAGCTCTCCTTGAGCTTCATAAGCTCATTCAATCAATGGGATGAGAAAGAGTCGTTGCCTATGGTTTGCCAACGCCAGAGGGCAGCGAAAATGATCTTGCCCTCGAATATCAGCGCGAGACAAGATACAATACAGAATAGATGGCTGCGCATGTAAGAGAAAATGAACCACGTCTTACAGAGGATCAGAATCTTGCATACAGCGCCATCATCTCCAGCATTGAACAGGGTGCAGGAGGTATCTTCTTTATCGATGCCCCGAGCAGTACTGGCAAGACATTCGTAATAAACTTGCTTCTGGCCAAGCTCAGGCAGCACAAGAAGATCGCCTTGGCAGTGGCCTCAAGTGGGATAGCAGCAACCTTACTGGATGGGGGTAGAACTGCCCACTCTGCATTCAAGCTGCCCCTAAACCTGATGAAGCAAGAAACTCCCACTTGCAACATTAGTCGTGGCTCCATCAAGGCCAGGATGCTCTCGGAGTGCCATCTCATTATATGGGATGAAGCTACGATGAGCCACAAGGGGGCTTTTGAAGCTCTGGACCGCATCTTACAAGACCTGAGGCGCAACAACATGCTAATGGGAGGTACTGCAGTCTTGCTGTCTGGTGACTTTCGACAGACTTTGCCCGTCATTCCCAAAAGCACGAGAGCCGACCAATACAACGCCTGTATTAAGACATCACACCTGTGGCCAAGCGTTAAACGCTTTAGCCTGAAGACCAACATGAGGGCCCAGCTCAGTGACGACCAAAGGGCAGCCATATTTGCCCAGCAGCTTCTAGAGGTAGGGAATGGCACCTTATCAGCAGATCAAAATGGAAGAGTCACTCTCCCTTTTGGTCATGACTCATGTGGTACAAGACATGTCTCAACTGGCAGAAAAGGTCTTCCCTGACCTACACCTACATTATCAAGACCGCAGCTGGCTAATTGAAAGAGCCATTCTTGCTCCCAAGAACGTGGCAGTTGACAGCATTAACACCAAGCTTTTGGCCCAGCTTCCAGGAGAGACATGTATCTACAAATCTGTCGACACCATGCCGGACGAAGACGAGGTGGTCAACTATCTTGTGGAGTTCCTCAACAGCTTGGATCCTCCAGGATTTCCTCCTCATAAATTAGAACTAAAAGTAGGAGCTCCAATCATACTCCTGCGGAACTTAGATCCACCCAAGCTTTGTAACAGCACAAGGCTGACAATCAAGAAGCTGATGCCAAGGGTGCTGGAGGCTACCGTGATGACGGGATCAGCTAAGGGAGAGGACGTGTTTATTCCCAGGATACCCCTCATCCCTTCCGACGCACCCATACCTTTCAAGCGCCTCCAATTCCCAATCAAGCCAAGTTTTGCCATGTCCATCAACAAGGCCCAAGGGTAGTCCCTCAAGGTGGTCGGCCTGCAACTGGCAGAACATGTCTTTTCTCACGGGCAATTGTATGTCGGTTGCTCCAGAGTGGGGAATCAAGAAAAACTTTTTACTCTTGCACCAGATTCCAAACCGAAAAACGTTGTGTTTACGGAGGCACTTCAAAATTGTCTAATATTATATAAATTAATTGAATTATTATTGTATTTATTTTTATTGATATACCATTGTACATATATGCATTGAATTTTTATTATATTAACTTTCATTAAATTATTATTGTACATATATGCATTGCATTATTATTCTATTCATTTTCTTTGAATTATTATTGCATTTATTTTTATTCAATTATTATTGTATTTATTTTCATTCAATTATTGTACATATCTGCATTGATTTAGTACTGTATACATTTGCATTGAATTCTTAATTTTTCAGCATTTGTATTGAATTATGGTAGAAATTTGTACTGCTTATATTGTATTTATATCTACAAAGTGTCCAAAAAGAAAGTTACTTAATTTACTATAGAACTCCCTTGAATTGCGTTAAAATAAATGTTTGAGACCCTTTTAAGATTTAGCTGTTTTTCCATTTTTAAGTCTTACTGATTATTTTTTACTTATATATGTATTCTTTTTAATTTGAGCTTCTTATCAAAGGTATTTTTGAAATTAATATTAATCATTACTATATCCAAGTTGGGTAATTAAATGGAAAATTACTGGGTAATCTTCATATCTTATGTAACTAAAATGAAAGAAAAAATATTTAAATTGACTGTTAAATTATTTTTCCACCTCTACCCGTGCAACGTCGGGTATAACAGCTAGTGTGTAAATAAAGTAACTTATAATGCTTAAAAAATGTGATAATTATATGTTAGTCTGGAAGAGATGACTGGTATATTTTCCACTGCATCTTAAGTGTTTGTTATCAAGCCAAAAAATTCCCTACAATTAATGCACTTAATAAAAACATAAAAATGTTTTAAAATGGAAATATGAAAGATTATTTTATACTGTCAATGGTGCAGGTGAAATTGTCGAGTAAAGTAAATTAACATATTTTCTAAGGCTTGTAGCTTAAATATTTTTGTTAATAAAACTTATAAATAAAAAAATAATGTGAATTGTATAATGTACATTAACGTAAAACTATGCTGCATGTCGAAAAACATATACACATAGATATAAATGGGATATGGCGAAAACGATCAACGGGATAATATTCAAGTGAAGAGCTTAAGTGCAAAACCAGTTAAATCACTTTTGGAAAAAATTGAGTTGGTTAGCTTTTCATACAGGCATTGTAGGAAGGGATCCACCAACATTTTGATTTGCACAAAAAAAGTTTTCACTTTTTGTCAAAAGTCACTTTTTTGTGCAAATCAAAATGTTGTTGGATCCCTTCCTACAATACCTGTATGAAAAGCTAACCAACTCAATTTTTTCCAAAAAGTGATTTAACTTGTTTTGCACTTGAGCTCTTCAAGTATCCATTCTTTTTTTTCCAGGTTTTCCTTAAGTAAGCTTAAATAAGACTTACATACCTTTCTCTTACTGATTTGAACGTGTCTTGCTACCCTTGTTATTTCCTGTTCCGTAAATGCCTGTCTTCAATGAAATTGGTTTCTTGAGAGAATTACTTCTCTGTTGTTAGATAAGACTTTGCCGATTGGCTGAAGTTGGCCCAAAACGGCTGTTGATTGGTTTATTTTCCACTAAGCATTAAATGCTTCTCGTTTATTTTTTTGTTTGTTTCAGAAGTATTTTATTTTTTGGTAGATGAAAGTTTTTCAAAGAATTAGCTTTGCTAAGAATAATTTGTTCATGAAACAATGAATATGTAGCTGGAGTAGTGATTCAACTGAAACTTTGTAAAATGTCAATGTAGTGTTTGTTACCAAAAAACAGAAGTTCGATAGGTTAAAAATAAAATTGAAATAAATGCTAAAACATTACTTTTAAATATATAAATTCTAAAAAGGCGTATATTTTACTGGAAGAGGCTCAAACATTTTGGGTTTTATGCTAGAGTTAATATCAACTGACTGCTATTTATAGACCTTTAAGTCACTTTAATGGCATTTTAGTGCGATTTCATTACATTTCGATAGGTAAATGTACATACTGGTATTAAAATCAATTAGAGTATTTTTGTTAGTAATAATAAATGTATGTTGTACAATTATTCAGTTAATATTGTGTTGTTTACTGTAAAACATGAGCTTTGTGACAAAAAATGGTAAACTAACTAAATTTATGGATGATTTTAATGATATTAATTAAATTTTATTTTTGCGATTTCATTGCAAGTAGAATTTACTTAACACTTAATTTCGTTATTTTGAAATTTTATACCTTCATAAATTAATTAGGTATCTTGATTCCTTTTTTTATTCATTTTAGTATAATTTTCAAAACAATGTAAACAAATTTAACAAATTAAAATGTATACTTTAATAGTATGAATTATTTATTAACCAATTTTTGCTCCATTCGTGAATACCATTAATGCATTCCTTACCGAATAAGTTCACTATATATATATTTTTTTTTAAATTCGTTTTTAATGTTACCAACTGTGTAATACTTTAATAGTTTCAAACTGTGGCCTCCATTTGTTTAATATTTTATTTATTTAGACATATTTAACTATAAAAGAATCAAATAAGCGTCCTATACTATATTTTATTTACTGGACACAAATTTGTTAAGATTTGTTTTAAATATCCATTCATATTGCTATAGGAAAACATAAAAAAAATATTCGATTTATCAATAACTATTCATCTTATTCAATAAATATTCATCTAATAGCTTGCTTAATTTTTGCTAGCTAAATAACACGGGATTAAAATTTTGTAAAAAAAAAATTTCAATACGAAAAAGTGTGTATTTATCAGAATAGTTTTTTTTATAAGATATGTTGACATAAAACATTAGAATACAGATCAAAAGCACAGTTTTAGTTCGATGTTTGTTGCGTAAAATTTGAAAAAAAAATATCCTATACCAGCAATATCGTTTTTGAAACTATTTAATGCACATGAAAACTTTAAAATTCTGTAGAAAATTCAATATATAATTATTTAAAAAATAATAAGGGGGGAAGGGAAGAATTTTAATTTGTATACATTTTAATAAGTTAATTTTAATTGGATTGGATCAAAAATTTTATTTTTAAATATTTCAGTTAGCTTCGCCCTACTATTTTTATTTCTTACTAGCTGAAAAGAAATTTAATTCCGTTGGTTCTCTCTTGAGAGCGGATATTTTTATCATTTTTAAAAATATTTCTTTTGACTAAGACTACTTACACTTCGACTTGAAAATTAATTAATGCATAATATTTTTTTTTAATTTTCAAAGGAAAAAAAGAAAACAGAAATTCAACGTGAAAAATGGATAGAAATTAACCAAAAAACATTGCAATAAAAAATTCTAAGTAGAAAAGTTGTATGAAAAACTGCTTTGCTATTCATAGGTAATAGTGTTATAGAGATAGCGTAAGTTTAGATGTTAAATAAATAATTCAAAATAATTTTTTTTATAATATTTACATAGTTCCATATTAATGAATGATACATTTTAAATTTCAAAAATAATTTCAATGCCTTCAGTGTAACTGTATTTTTATTTCTAGAATATTTTATGTATAACTTCAGAGTATTAAAAATTGATTATTCTAATTTTCAGATAAGCAGATAATATTGAATTTTTAAAACTGATTTTTACAAAAAAATTCCATTTAAGTTTTCGACATCTCTTTTAATAATTTTTTTCGTATTTTTAACAAAATATAAAAAAAATAAGTATCAAATATTTACTTTTACTTCAATGAAGAATATTTTTATTTTCCTAAGAATAATTTTTTAGCCTACTTTTCTTTTTTTAATTCGAAGGAATTAAAAAAATGAAAAAGTAGGTATTGACATGCGGTCGATGTCTGTCTGTCCGTCCGAACCCCCCTTTCAAAATCGGTTCTATCATTCGGATCTTAAAAATTCTTTTTTTTTTGTTAGAAAGCAATGAGACCCAACTTCCATACTTTTTGTCCACCTGTCTGTACGTCCGGACGGACATAAATCAACTATCTGTCGGCGAATTTCCCATTTAATTAGCATTGAAATTCAATTTTGAGTCATTTAAATCACTGTTGCCAAATCAACAATGGCATGAGAATTTTTATTTAAAAATATTTGAAGCAAAATAATTTTTTCATAAATCATTTTAGAATGACGTCATAAAATGTAGCACAATTGTTCATTAATTGTTTACCAAGAAAGAGCCTCGATGCATATTTTTTTGCATACACTTCTGCTTAGTTTTAATTTACATTTATTTTTTAATGCAGTTTGTAGTAGTTTCAGTATTTTTGTTACTAATAAATATTTAATTATTCTTCGAACTACAAATAAATCGAGCAGACGATAAATAATATTAAGTTATTTGTGAAAGAATATTGAGGAAAATAGTTGATTTTAGCTTTTAGAAGTTTAAATTATAGCTGGATGCTATAGAGGATTCTTTTTCCAATGTGTGTAAATCTAGTGTAGAAACGATTGTTGATGATATGTGCTGTTATGAATGTAGTTGTTTCCCGATTAGAATTTCAGTATTTAAGTAACAGGAAAGTAGGCTATTTTAGTTCTTTAAGAACTTCTTGTTTAACTATAAATTATTCTGTGTTGGAATAGATTTCCTTATTAATAGCTGATATAAAGTAAATTTCTTTCATAAAAAGTACTTTGAAACATCAAAAAAATGTATAGAAATTTCAATTATTTAGCAGGTATATTTTGCATATAAAAATGTATTCTCATATCATTTTCGGAAAAAGTTAAATAGTTACACTTAAATGTTTTTTAACAATAATAAAAATAAACTGAATTTTAAGCTAAATATTACATTTAAAACACCACTTAAATAACCTTAAATAAGTATAACCTACCCATTGCCGACTCATTAATTTGTGTTTGTTTTGATATCAGAAAATATTCATTAGCGATGCCTTTGAGGAATCTAATAATTTTATTTATAACTTTTTAAAAAATAATAACTTAAATATCTTTGAACTCACATTTTTTCTGCACCTTTTCAAATAAAAAACAACAACCTAGAAGTCAATGAAGCATGAATATTTTAACACTGTATAGCACATCCTTTTTTATACCAATATTTTTTTTCGAGAACCTTCTTGCATAATTACTTAATTAGCATCATACAAAAACATATTAGTTAGTGCATCTTACCCTTAACTATAAATTGACAAACAATTGAATAATTTTATTAACTACAATTGGGCAATGTGGTGATGATGGCTTCTTAACAAAATAGTCTCACCTCGTTACAATTTAATTGCATTTTTCTTGATGTTTTTTCTGTAAGTTTGATTAACCTACTTTTCTGCTATCAGTACTTGTTTATAATCAACTTAAATAAGGAATTTTTTTCGCCAATCGAAACCAAATTTTTTTGCCTTTAAGGATAGGATGGTAGGGAAAAAAGGTGTAATGAACCATCATAAAAGATAATATGATAAAAATTGCAGGCAGTAAATATTTTTTTTCTTTATTTATATGGGGAAAACACCTGATATACTTTTGTCCTTTGAACATATGATGCTTTTCCTACTTCGCTTGTTGCTTTATTGTGGAAATAATTATACTACTTCTTATGATCAGCAAACACTAGCTTTCTTATCTTGATTAATAAATTGAAATATTTATACACAATAAATCTGTAAATCATTATGAAAAAGAATGCATTAAAGGATTACATTTTGTGATAAAATATAATTTTATTATTTTATATTTATCAATATGTATTTGATATGAACTCAAAAATCTTTTAACAAACATTTTAAAACTATTATTTCATATTTGAAGTTACGTTTATTTTGTAGAAACAATAGTGCTAAACTTTTTTAGCTTCTAGTATTTAAGAATAATTAAATTACTCATAATGAAATAATTTAAAATTGTCAAATATGTCTCCCACTTTGGACTATCTTTAATCATTTGTATTGAGTTTCTGTTTTTAGTCTGCTTAGCTGCAAGAAATTAACCCATTAACGACGATTGAGAAGAAAATTTGCCACGCGAAAATTAGCTTTATGTTAAAGTTTATCTAAATAAAAAAATAAGACAAATAGAGGGCATAGTACTGAACAATTTACGTAGTATAAAAAAGTTACACTAAAAAAATTATTAATTTAAAGTTTTTATATAGAAATGAAACTATTAATGGTATTCACTAAGTCATCGTTAATATTTTAATAGATATCACCTACCACATATTAATATGACAAGAAAAAACAAGTTTATTTAGAAAGGATACTATAGTTTAATACTATTGTAATGAAAATGTAATAATAAAAAGATATTTTAATATTTAAATTGTGATTTTGGAAATTCAATCTTAAATATTTAATTCCAACAAGCTGTGTTGAAACGCGTCCATTCACAATTTTAAAACAATTTTCTTACACTTAAGTAATGGTTGATACTTTTTTTGCATGTGTAATATTTTTTTATTTAAAAATTCACTCTACTACAAAACTATTTCAATATTACATATTTCAATGAAACATAAAGAATGTAACTATCATTTCTGAAATACTACGATGAAAACAAGTTTCCAGATTAAAAATGAGTTAGATAAATAAGTACAGATGCTAAAAAGTTGCATTCAAAACAATGGTAATATTTAAAAAAATCAATAACGATTTATATATTAAAGATTACTTTATGTATAATGTTAATTACATTGCAGTGCAAGAGCAGTTTTCCATACCCAACAAAGTGGTCTGTCATTTCTCATACATCTACTAGTTTCAAATGTTTGAAAAAACGAGGAAAAATAAAAGATAATTCCGCTTTTGTGGTTTACTTGTCACACGCGCTTTCCGCTTTTAAGTAGCATGATATAAATTTTAATCGTCAATAATTACTGCTGAACAACCACTGAAACTTAATATTTTTTTTAATAACTCGCTAGGTAGTTAATAAAAAATACAAAATTTTGGATTTAAATTTAGTTTCGCATATTAAATGTGTTAATGTACAAAAATATGGTGATTTCTATTCACGATTTCTTTTAATTAGAAAATTGTTTTTTTAATTATTAAAATGAAAGTTAAGGAATGTGCTTTTTATCAGAAAGAAAAAGTATATGAAAAAGGGATTATCTTTCTTGGTATTTTATTTTTAAAGGCATAATAAAAATTTTATGAACCTTTTTAACATTACAGGGAGAAGTTCAACTTTGAAAGTCAGCAACTATATTTAATGGAAGTTTTATATTTTGGTGCATTTTGACGAATATATTTTTTTTAAGAAAGTTATTATTTTAAAATTATTATAATTAATTACTGTTATTTAAAAATATACATATTAAAAAAATGTGAGTTGCAATTGCATGTTTTAAAGTTGGTGCCAACATTTACAAATACGCATAAACATGTCTAAATCATAGAATATAGAACGTATTTTTAAAGATTCAATCATATGTTAAAAAAAACCGATCGGCTTAGAAAATAAAAGAGTAATCTATGTTTCATTTGACTTGTACGTTATTCAATAAACTTTCCTGCAGCAAAAAAAAATCTAAACCAACAATCCAACGGATTATAATAGTTATTTAAGCAACTAGTGCCGAAAATAATACTTTATTAAGCGAGTGGCTTTTATTTCACGAGACCGTAGGTCGAGTGAAATAATGACAAGAGCTTAGTAAAGTATTATTTGGCACGTGCTTGCTTACAGTATTTTTTATAATAACGTGTAAAAAAGTACTTCTACCAATGAGTGATTTTCATGACATTATTTAGTTTCCATGGCGATATTCAAAATGGCAAAGTAGTAAAAGAAAAAATGTAAAATAATTTTCTATTTCGAATCAAATGTTACTATAAATATGCATGTTAAATAAAAGTATTGTTTGTTGGCGTGAAATTTGTGTTCTTACTTTTGTCTTATTTAATTTCCTTTACTAATTTTTGTAGTACTTGTAGTTTCCATGGAGATATTAGAAAATGCAAAAGTAATGAACCAATAGAAATAAGTGAGTTTCATGACATCATTTAGTTTCCATGGAGATATCATATATCTACCAATCAGATACTCTTATTTACTTTACTGCACTAGTGCCGAAAGTATTACTTTCGGTACTGTCTGTGAAGTAAGCACGTAAAGTGTCATTTTCGCAACGATTTATGAATGAATATGATATAAAAAAGTGAACTTTTTTGCACGTTGTTATAAAAAACATATTACACGCAATCTTCCGAAGCATAAAGTTACTATCAGGAACCAAAAAAATAACATTGAAGACACGTAAAGAAAAAGTGTTCCTAGAAAAATCAGAAGATAAGCCGATACGTCGATAAATAACAAGCAGACTATTTTGTAAGTCCATTACTAGATCCCGGGAACAAAATATTTTTTTGTCTGTAAAAAGGATCAGATCGTATTCAGACTTTTAGCACACAAATCTATGTTTAGACATTCAGTTATTTTGTTAATATTGTGTTTACTTTATATCTTATTTTATATTTACACATTAATTTTTATTTATTTGTAAAAAAAAGCAGCTTTTTAAAAAAAAATTAAAGGTTCAATGTGAAATGGAACCTCTAGATGCTTTGTTATTGGTGAAGTAAATTTTGTTTCAAGAAATTGGCAATTCAGTATCTATATCAAAAGAGTTATGCATCACACTACAACGTAGGTGCATTAGCGCAACTAATTTGTCTAAACATAAACAAAAATAAAAAACGTACTACTTACTAGTTTTTTTTCTTGGCTATTTTTTTAAATTACCTTTTTGTTTAAAGGTTATCGAGGTACATGCTGATATACATAATTGTGCTTGAAAGAATCTAGAATAGGTATAGGGTACGGCAAGTAAATTGGCAACTTCATCCAATGGAATTTAGGATTATTAAATTCGCCAATATACAGACCGGGCCTTGTATATGATTTATACATGGAATAACGTGAGTTTTGCAACTCGACCTTTCATTTTTGTAATCTCTTCGAGAATTTCAGTTAGAAATAAGGGTAGCATAACAGACTCTGCGCAAAAGAAGGAACCTCATCCTAACGAGTTTACATAATAAAAGAAGAGTCAAATTTCCCCGTCGACAAAAAATACAGGAAATTCTAGCCGTGTTTCAGTTTATCATTTAATTGTAACTTGTCTTTTTACGTATCAGTGCTAACTTGCAGCCACTTTGAATGAATCTCTCTGGTCAAAAAAGAATAGTATATCCTATTGTGTGTGCTAATGTAACATATTTACCAAAAGTAACTGTTCGAGTAAAAATCATTCAAATATTCAACGTTTTAAAATAAATGTATGGATTTGTGCAGGTTAGTGTCACATAAAACACCCAAAAGTATTCAATATTGAATAACCGACATATTATCGAATTCAATCTAACCCTTTCCTGCTTCTTAAAAAAAACTTACAAAAAAAGAACTTTAAATAGAGAAAGTGATTTAAAACTCCTTACGAAAAATAAATACAAAATAAATGCAATTCAGCATGAGTAAACAGAAACATTTCCTTACCTGTTTATATTTGTAAAAATAATTTTTAATTAATAACGTGGTGAAATCTTTTTCTGAAATTATTAATGTACGGAACAGCTTTTGAAATCTACAAATGAAAGCTCAAAACAATAGTAATTTAGAAATATAATATCAATGTATACGTTCTTCCCCACGTATTGCATATGGAGAAAACTAAAGAATTAAATAATAAAATCAAGACAGATGATGAAATGTTTATACTGATATATTTTCTATGGGTTCAACCTAATAAAAAGCATGGTAAAAGAATATAAAATGTGTAAACATATTTATTCCTATATGTGAACTATTCACACTTGTTATCTAATGTGCTTCTAAGTAAATATTTCATTTGGGTTCTCAGTAATTTGAAATAGTTTCGCATTGTTGCTTTTGATTTTGTGGAAATAAACACTAATATTCTGAAAGGCTACGAAATGCTCCTTTTATAAATTTTTTTGTTTTGTTCTTAATATCTTACCTAGTATTTTAATAAAGCAAACATATATGTGATAGCAATAATTTTATTTATTCGAATTATTTATAATAAAGGAGAAATAAAAAATAGCATTTATAATTTAACTTAAATAAACGAAACTTAAACAGTAATGTATAGTTTAATTTATTAGTTTCATGCACAATGTGACTGGTATGCGATATCAAAAGGATGTCACTATGCGATCTTGCAGTGACATCATATTGTGACTTGTATGTGATATCGCAGTGATGTCATCTAAATCCCAGTCACAAGGGGGATATCCCACATATGTCGCAATTTGTTCTTGTAGTGACATTACATTGTAACATGTATGTGATGACACAGCGATGTCGCTTTAATCCCCGTCACAATGTGACTTGTATGTGATATTCCAGTGATATCACAATGTGATATCGCAGTGGCATTGTGTTGTGACTTGTATGTGATATCCAATTTTTGTCCTATACCAATATGGCTGCAACATGATCTATGTGACCTTGCTGCGATGTCAAGTTCGTCGCTAATTCGCCACGCAAGTCACCTAGGTCGCAAATAAGTCGCGATGCGACATTGCTGCAATATTATGTTCATCAGTATACCCAGCTAAAAATAAACTGCAGTTTTTCTACAGAAGCGATTTTGAAGTATTTCTACAGTCAACTGCAGATTTTCTGTAGAAGAATGTCGACTGTAAAAAAATAGTTATTTTGCAATAAAATCTAAAGTGATTTTGAAGTGATTTATTTCAAAAAGGTTACTGTGGGCTGTAACTGCAAAAATACTGTAGATTTTTTGAAGGGCCATCTTGATTTTAAATACTTTAACTTATCTAAAGGTGATTTGAAGTGATCTATTAAAAAATTATATAAGCTGGTTAACTGCAAAAATACTGTAGAGTTTTCGTAGTTTCATCTTGGCTTAAAGTATTTATGCTATTTTTTTTTTTAAATAATCTCAAGTTTATTTGAAGTTATTTTTAAAAAATAATGTGTGCGTTAACCTTAAAAATACAGTAAATTTTTTTGTTGTGAATCTTTATCTTAAAATTTCTCTTTATTTTTGAAATTAGTTTTGATATTTTACACTTGTAGTAATTGTATCCCAGCTAAAAATTGTTGGAATTTTTCGCGGAAAAACATTTAATTTTAAATGTAAACATTTGCAGTTTTTTTGCAAATTATCTTAATATTTTACGCATGTAAAACGGGTACATTTTTGTTGTGCCTTCCTGTGGACAAAATGTTTGCAAAAAATATATATATATTTCTGTGTTGGCAAAATGTTCTTAAGTTTCCAGGAAAATTTAAAATGAGTTTATTACATTAAATTTAGTTATGAGGGGTTTTTTTATAATCTAGCTAAGTTCAAATCGCAGATCTAGATTTTGTTAATCTGTAACTTCTAAAAATTCAGAAACGATATCAAAGCTATAATTGGCGATTCAAATTCTTTTTTCCAATTTCCATGGACATTTTTGATTTGATTTTGCAAAAAAGAAGAAAATAATGCCACCTATATAAAGAGACAATAAAATTTAAACAAAAAAAAAAGCACATTTAAAAATTATTTGCTTAATATTTCAGTTTACTCAATAGCTTTGCTCTCACCTTTTTATAGAAAATTTAAAAATAAATTAATCTTAAAGGAATTCTTAAGATATATTTTTTTTCTAACTCACAAAATTTGCATCCAATTTATTTATTACTACCTTAGAACAATTAATTAAATCAAATTTAAATATTTTTAAATAAAAATCGTAGACAAATTGAACGCAAAATCATGAATCAAATTTACTGACTATAATCGAATCCATGGAGTGTGCAATTTTGTATGTTCTAATTATAAGATAAACCATTCCTAATTTTAAAACGCGCTTCAATTTGCAATCTCCAATAGCGCAGTTGGTAGCGCGCTGAACAGCTACACAAATACCCCCAGATCAAATCCCGTGTTCCTGCCGTCCTACTTGGGTATAAATACAACTCAACTTCCTGATAATTATTTTTATTTATCTTTGTGAGATTTAAAAACATTTTACTAGATGGCGCCACCAGAATTTTTCTGCAGTTTATTTTTAGATGGGTAAATCACATACTGGTTGCAGAAGTCAGTTATGTCACATACAAGTCGCAATGCGACATTGCTGCAATATTATGATCATCACTAAATCAGCCGCAGAAGTCAGTAATGTCACATACAACTCAAAATGCGACATTGCTGCGATATCATCGATATCCATGTTACGTAGAGGATACGTAACAAAAGCGGACATTCAACTTCTATGTGACAAAGTGACTGAATGTGACATCACAGCGATCTTCAGTGACTTGTATGTGATATCGCTATTCGTCACATACTCGTCACATGGCTGTTAGGGATATTATATTGATATTTACAATTTCAAAATCGTAAGTAATCAGCGATTTTAGCATAATGATGATTGATACTACAGCGTAATTTGTATAATCTTTAAAAAAATTATATCATGTTTATCGCTTGGTGAATCATTTTGAAATAATGTAAAATAAATACATCCAATAAGTTTGATTTTTTTTAATTCACTAAGTAAATACAAATGATCTTGGTTTACGGTTTTATATGTTTTACATTTTGACATTTCATACGAAGTGAAATAGAAAGGTAAGAAGTCGTTAACTGAAAAACAATTTTCAGTTCATATTTCAAAATGAAAAGAAAGGGTGTAATTGGAGCTTACTTAAGATTACATTGAGCTTATTAAGTTAGATAAGTAGAAAATTTTATCACTTTGATAAAATAATTAATGAAATAAAATGCTATTTAAGAATTGCCTCTCTTATTAATTTGGACATTTGTATTTCAGCACTTTAGTTCCATTAAACTTGTGTGAATTTTTTTATAATTAGTTTGGTCAAATCTAAAATTAATTTAAATATTATTTTAACTTTAAATTTTACAAGCTCTTAAATAGTTTGACAAACCATTCCAAATGCTTTTTTCAATAAAAATTAAAAGCTATTATTTTATTAAATTTGTGTTAAAATGATTTAGTCAAAAGAAAATTGTTTGTTCTGTGGGTTATCGACACTTTTGATATTAAATGGATAAAAAACTAAGATTTTTTTAAAAAAAACTAGAGTTTTTTTATCTAAAGATATATATATATATATATATATATATATATATATATATATATATATATATATATATATATATATATATATATATATATATAATATATATATATATATATATATATATATATATATATATATATATATATATATATATATATATATATATATATATATATATATACTATATATATATATACATATATATATATATATATATATATATATATATATATATATATATATATATATATATATATATATATATATATATATATATATTGGTATTTGAAAAAAATTCGGCATAGCATATTTAATTTATTGAAGCAAAAATCGAAACATATAGGTGGCTATTTTGCAGCATAGAATTTCTTAACAAAACTTTGTCTTATAATACACTCAACAAACTGTTTCTTAGTGAAAAGTTAGTGTTTTGAAAGTTTTTAGTGGAACGTATACGGTTTCTTAGTGGATTGACAAAAGGTTCTTTCAAGCACCAAATTATCTTTTAAGATGCTACACAAAATCTTTAAACTTCATCCAAAACCTTGGATAAGGCCCTTTTTTATTAAAAAACATATTCAATAACCCTGATAAATTCTATGATATAAATTTAATAAAGCTTTCTCGAACAAAACCTGTCTTCGAAGTATGTGTCCTGCTCTTATTTTTTACTAAACGTCAATCTCTTGATTTTGAGGCTTGACCCTTCTCAAAGCGAGTCTAAAATTGCAGTCGGCATCTCACTTGACGATTTGACACAACTGTTAGTAACATTTCCTAAAATTGAAACTTTGTAGCACATCATTCCTGGGCGGCACATTGGAGAAACAATAATTTTAATGAATACTAGCCCGGTATATATGAGTAAGACCGGGAACGTATTCAAAATAGGAAAAAGGGTAGTCCACTGATGCATATCACAACATACGTTTTTTTTTCTTCTAAACTTCCATTGCTGACGGAAACCTGTGATGGGAGATTAGAGAATGATGGACGATTGGAAGGGCAACGCCTACGAGGACGTCACAGTTACGTCAACCGTTGTCATAATTCCCACAAACAAACCATCTGGCAGCTAATTCGCGTAAAAAAGAACCACCACGTCTACAGTGATGCAACAGTTATGTCAAGCATTGTCTTCTTCCCATCAACAAGCCACGTTCCACCTCGTTCAAATCGTCGATTGGCGCCTTTTTATGAAATACATATTTGAAAAATATATTTCCGAAAAAAATAAATATAGCTATAATTACAATCGAACTCGTTAGAAATTACTTTCCTGAATATTTTGTGTCAGAATATTTTCGTAAGTCATATTATATTACAATTTAGAGATATTAATTTCTTTACACTTAGCTTAGCAGGAAATATAATATTATTCACCATTCTTCATGTCATCTAGAAAGTCAACAAATTCAACTTTATTCAAAGATATATGAGTTTGAAGATGCAATCAGATTGATTCAAATGGTTTGACTCGTTTAAATACATTTGTCGCACAAAAACGTTAAAAGAAAACAGTTGAACAAAATTATTTTTGAATATCCACTTTCATCATGGTTCGAAAATTTAAAAAAACAAATCTATTCAGTATCAATTGACTTTTAAAACCATGACAAACCACACCAAATATTTCTCTGTTCTATTTTTAAAAAAAACTTTTTTAGAGGCTCGGTCAATAGGCCCGAACGTGCTCCTTCAAGCCTCCAACGGATGAATTCATCTACCCTAAAACAATTATATTTTTGTATTCCTTTGAAACAACAAAGAATCGGGTTTCAGTTTACGATAAGGTTAAACTATTTAGAAGAGATTAATGTATCTTGCTGTTACTTACGTCTAGAAGGAAATTTGGGGAAAAGTATAGGGGGAACCAGGGACATATGACCCAACTTGAAGGTTTTTGCTTGTAACTTTTAAAAAACATTTTTTATGAATGTGTAAATGTGGATAATTTATACTTCATAAAGTAGTACACAATATATATTAATATTTTTTTGTAGTATTAACTGCAATAGTAGTAAAATATAAATTATTTAAAACTTTAGTTTTGGGTCATGTATCCCAATGCAAAGGGGTACATGACCCACCCATTAGGGATTCCTGACCCAACCCAAAAATTTGGTAGTAAGACTTAAAATTATCAAAAAACTTTTACTTAATAACAAAACTAATATCATATTATGAAGTTTATAAAGATTTTATAGTATTTTCGGACAAAATTATTACTTTTTATTTTTATCACATTAATTATGGTTATACTAACGAAATAATCAAATTTAAAAGTAAATTCTGGTCAAAATAAAAAACTGAGGCTTCTTATATTTCAGAGAAAAACACAGGTGGTTGAAGAATCGCTACTATTTGCTCAATATAAACTTGGGATGTATTATCCATTTCAGGCCATTTAAAACATTTTCCATCGATTCTTTCTGCGTATTGAATTGTAAGCTCGTTAAAAAAATTTCCTTGTACGTTCCCAACAAACCTTATACTCCGTTAAGAACCCAGTCATTTACTTTTGGGACTCCCGTCATTTTTAAAAAAAATCACTTGGTCTACTTCTGTCTACTTTTGTGTTGTTTACTTGGGTCATATATTCCCAATTGGCTTAGGTCATTTATAACTAGTTGCACTTTTTTTTTTAACCCCAAAACAAAGTCATGTGCGAATAATTACATGAGCGCTATTATGCATGTAACTGTAGCTAATAGCATGAACTAAACAAGTAACTAATTGAAAAAATATTTCCTTTAAACCAAAAACTGTTTACCGAAAAACCTTATGGCCTCAAAAATTTACTTTCAGTGCATGAAAACGTATTTCTTCACATAACTAAACACATACGCAATGATTCAGCTCGTTTTTTTTCACCATGTGATCAGCTGGCTGAAAGGAAAAAAGTGATGCCACTTTCAACTCACAAAACTTTTCCTTAGCTGAGAAAAAGACATTGGGTCATGTATCCTTATGGGTCAAATGTCCCTAGTTCCCCCTACTAACTGCTAAATTGTTCGATAGCTTCCATACTCCGGTTTCAATGTAAACATGTTGTATATCTTTTATATAGACTCTATTCAACGGTCACCCACTTTTACAGACCAAACTACCCTAGTGCAACATAACTAGAAATCATTGCGTACGATGTCGCCCTTAACGGTTGCCTTGGGTGCCTACTCAGGTGTCAGCTCGTCACTTGTCTGTGCTTCAAAATTACGACGCCCGTCACCAAAAGCCCTCGTGTAGCTCTAGTGCGACGATAATTCAAACTAAACTAAACTAGAAATCATTGAAAATCTTTAAAAAAAAATGTAATTCGAAATATACTTCAATTATTAAAAATAAACTACAAAATGTGTTACCAATTTAAATAACATAAGACTTCAACTTTTAATGGAATTAATTCACGATTTCCATTTCATAATTGCATGGTAAACTTTATTTATATCCGCATGTTTCACGTTAAGTACAAACATTCGTACTTTCATTCCAATAATTCATTGGTGATTTTAGTGATTGGTGGTATGAAATGGTAAGCTCCACCCCCTTCATTGATTCCATTCATTGCTTTAATTTAATTCCTTTGGAACTATTGCCACTCAAGTCGTGAAATATGTCCATCACAACATGCCCAGTGTTACGATTGGAATTAAGAATTTTCAAAAGTCAGAAATGCTTTAAATAATTTAATTAAGTTCTAATGAAAAATCATTAATTTATGGAATCAAATTTTATGCAAAACAAAGAGCAGAAAATATTTTAAAATAAGTATAAAACAAACATCATGTCGCTACTGTTCTTTTTAAAAAAACATGTTCAAACTAAAATGATGTTCTTTTTTCACGTCTATGCACGACTACTCTGCACATATGCTCCCAGACATCGAAACTAAAAATTCAAATCGACCTATTTTCCCATCAATCTTAATATTTTTAGAATTGGAGGGACTACAAGAGACTTTGATTGGATTCCCACGAACAACCATCTGAAGAGAAACAGACAAATCAGGATGAATCCCTAGAATAAAAAAAAACCACTCAAGAATAGACGTCCTCAACCTATAAAAAAATAAGTTGAAGAAAAGTACACGTGTGTGGGCTTTCTGAAAACTACTGAACTCTGTATTTGAGTTAGATAAAGTAAATATTTTTTTTCGGATTATTCTAAAATTTTGATAACTTTGAACAAGATTGAAAACCTACTACTCACCATCTGTTTAATTTATATTTTACTAATGAGAAAAAATTTTGTTGTCAGTAAAAAAGAAAAGTATTTTCTGTAATTTGGAAGTTTAAACAAATTGCACTGTTTAGCCGCATAGATAAAGAGAGACACTAAACTAAACTTCTAGGCGCAACGGCCCGTTGGTGGATCAAAGCCTTCAGTGCCTAATTCAGCTAAGCTGACTAAGGAATCTCGAGGGCTAGGCAGGTGTCCCGGTTAGCTGGAAAACCTCACTCAGAACAATCAGTATTTATTCCCAAGCATGCTTTGCTTGGTCCTCATTTTATAGACCCACTTAAGGGATGAAAGGCTCAAAATAATATTGTTTGCGGTTGTTACAAAACGTATTTTTTAAAGCTCTTATAACATCTGACTTTTCTACAATATCCACGTCCTCTTAGGGAAAGACATAAAAGTTTCATATACCCTTTTTTTAGAACATGTTTTGCATGTAAAACATTCGCATCAATAAGTGTAATTTGACCAACAAATTATTTAATTGACTTTTTTCCTTTGTATTCAACTACCTCCCATTTTCCTGTCAAAAGCTGTTGACTATCATCAACAATCTTGGGTTTAGGTGGTTCAGTTTTTGACTGGATTCTTTCGTTTAGGTTTTGAAAAAAAATCAAAATTCTTAACTTTCTCGGGTTTTTTACCATTCGTTGAAGTTCTTCTTGTTAACGCTCCATCACATCTGCTTCCGCCTTTACTTCGTCAGAATTATGTCGATCTCTTTTCTCTTCTTTTTAGAGTTGGCAATCACTGCCTTCGTAAGACTTGATGGCATGGTGACATAGTTGTCAGGATGGAACATTTGAGATCCTTAAATAGAGAAGATAAAAGATTGGCTTTTTGAATTGAACTAAACGCTGCGAGAGACATAGCTGGTGTTGAACAGGATGGCAGGGTAGAAATTGAATTTGGTGTAGCTGATGTTGAACAAGAAGAAAAGGGTGGCAATTGTCTTTGATGTAGCAGGTGTTGAACAAAAGGGAACGGCTGCATCATCTGAAAAAACTGACATGTAATATAATGCGTTCAATGATGATACATCCGACGATCAGAGACTCTTCAACTAACCCAATGAGTGTTTACTGCTTCGATCAGGGAAACATCCGCACTCCTTCATAGCATGGATCTTCTCTTAAGTTTTTAAAAAAAATTCTTCAAAAGAGCTAAGCCTAACTATGACCCATTTTAACCCATCCAAAGTAAATTGAAAGAATAAAAAAGAAAATCAATATTTTTTTAACTGATTGGCCTGAGGTGTTGAATAGTAATTACTTCTATGATGTAAATGACTTACAGTGCAAGATTGAAGTGTTTTCTTAGTTTTTTTCAGAAGTTAGAAAGCCATATGGTTCGCTCACCACATTTTACTGCTTCTAAAAGGATACTTTTTGGTTGCCAGATTCATGAAAATTATCTTTTTATCTCATGAAATATGTTTCATACAACTATAACAATATTATTACAAAAATTAGTTCAGAAAAATAAATTCTATATTAAGTTACATTGGGGTAATTATAAAGTGACCCATTTTACCCCACCCTTTTACCCCACCCTACCCTACTTTTCTCATTAAGAAGGCAAAAATCAGATGATTGTGATAATAGTTATTTATGAAACAGCTGCATTAAGATAAAGTTTTTTTAACGAAGGTAATTACTTTTGTTTGACAAGAACAGTAACGAGCGAGTAAAATTCTTATTTTCGTTAGCATAAAAGTTTAAGATATAGTTTATTTCAGCAATGTTTATAAAATCAGAGGCAAAAGATGATTTAAAAGAATGTAACACAATTCGTAAAATAAAGTTACTTTTGCGCATTTGTGCTTTAAAGTAATTTATTTTAAACCTTTCCTTTATTTAATTCGAAAGAATGTTTTTAAAAAATGGAACGGTATAGTCACATGCTGGAGAGGTCCATACCACCCTTCAAAATTCAGTTTTATCCTTCAGATGCTATGTATTTATTGTTTGGTGTGCAGTATGACATTACAGACCTATGTTTTATGCTTTTGTCCGTGACTGTCTGCGTTCAGACAGCATCAGTGGAAGGTCCACCCTTTAAATAGCTTGGAATATTTTTTTCATTTAAATCGCAGTCGCCATATCAAAGATATACCATAAAAAATATATTTGCATTAATTAATTTTAAATGATGTCATAATATGTAACACAATGTGGTTATTTGAATGTTTGTTATTGGAATACTAAGAAAGCTGCTTTTCAAGCAGCTTTCATTTTTTAACATTAAAAGCTGGTAAGTTTTTATTTACATCTCTTAGTTTATTAATTTAATTTGAAGTTGTTTCAGTTTTTTTTTCTTGTAATTACGAATTTTTTTTTAAAGTATCTGGTTTTTCCCAATTTTATTATTGATTATGCATATATAACAACCTCGATCTGCAATAAATTTAGCAAATTATTAATAATATTACTTATATTCAAAAAAGAAAATCAATGAAAATGGTAAATTTTGGCTTCTAGAAGTTTGAGTTATAACTAAATGCCGTGTTTGGTGATTTTTCTAAACATGTATAAATCGTATTTGGAAGGAGTTAAAGGTAAGAGTTACTTTTACAAACTTACTTCTCTTTCTATAAAAGTTTTATTGATTATTAAAGTGATTGGAAAGTAGGCTATTTTACATTTTTAGAACTTATTTTTCAAATATCTCACCGGAAGAAGAGAAACTCCAAAATACGTATTTTTTAAATAATCATCAGAAAATATTACACTTCCTTCCGAAATTCAAGTTAAAACTTAATGATGTCATTTGTCAACATTGCCACTTATTAACGATACAGAATTCAAAGGATAACGACGCTCCTGGGTTCAAAGATCTTTCGAGATATATTGCTTTTAAAAATCCTGCAATGTTGTTCACCCGTACTATTGATTCTCCATGAAGTGTCATTTATTTGAAAGTAAGTAGTTTCGGGCAGTCCCCCTAGGCGACACGATACATTGTAATAGGATTTCTTTGTCTGGATCTTTGGTTTGATAAAGTAGGTGTGTAATTTCCGCTCTAAAGTTACGTTCATTGTGGTGGTGTAAGGGGGAGTTTCCGGTGCGGAGTACACTTTATTTCTTGTTTGTCAGTAGGGGGAACCAGGGACATATGTCCCCACTCGAAGTTTTTTGCTTGTAACTTTTAAAAAACACTATTTATGAATGTGTAAATGCAGATAATTTATACTTCATAAAGTAGTACACAATATATATTAGTATTTTTCTGTAGTATTAACTGCAATAGTAGTAAAATATAAATTATTTAAAACTTTAGTTTTGGGTCATGTATCCCAATGCATAGGGATGCATGACCCACCTATTAGGGATACGTGACCCAACTCCAAAATGTGGTAGTATAACTTAAAATAATCAAAAAACTTTTAACAAATAACAAAACTAATATCATATTATAAAGTTTATATAGATTTTATAGTATTTTCAGACAAAATTATTACTTTTTATTTTTATCTCATTAATTATGCTTATATTAACGAAAGTAATCAAATTTAAAAGTAAATTCTGTACGAAATACAAAACTGGGGCTTCTTTTTTTTGCAGAGAAACCACATGTGGTTGAAGAATCGTACTATTTTATCAATATCATTTTGGGATGTATTATCCATTTCAGGACATTTAAAACAATTTCCATCGATTTTTTCTGCATATTGAATTGTAAGCTCGTTAAAAAAAATTCCTTGTATACCTTCCAAACAAACCTATTAGACTTCGTTAGGACCCAGTCAATTATTTTGGTACTTGATTTTTGGACCAATTATCAAAATACTTTTACTATAACAAAACTAACATCAAATTATAAAGTTTAAATAGATTTTATATTTTTTCAGACAAAATTATTCTTTTTATTTTTATCACATTAATTATGCGTATATTAACGAACTTATCAAATTAAACGTAAAATCTTGTCTAAATGCAAAACTGGGGATTCTTTTATTTTGCAGAGAAAACACAGGTGGTTAAGAATCTTCTATTTATCAGTATCAACTTGTGATGTATTATCCATTTCAGGCCATTAAAACATTTCCTTCATTCTGTCTGCATACTGAAACTGCAAAAGATCGTTAAAAATTTCTCTTATACTTCCCAACAAACCTTTACTCCGAAGAACCCAGTCATTTACTTTTGGGACTCCGTGATTATTTTAAAAAGGACCTTGGTCTACTTTTGTGTTGTTTACTTGGGTCACATATCCCTAATTGGTTTGGGTCACTTATCCCTAGTTGCACTTTTTGTTTAATCCCAAACAAAGTCATTTGCGATAATTACTTAGCACTATTTGCATGTACTGTAGTAATAGCATGCACTAAACAAATAACTAATTGAAAAAAATCTTTCTTTTAAACCAAAAAATGTAGACCGAAAAACCTTACGGCCTCAAAAATTTACTTTCAGTGCATGAAAACGTATTTCTTCGCATAACTTAACAAATACGCAATGATTCAGCTCGTTTTTTTCACCAGGAGATCAACTGGCTGAAGGGAAAAAAGTGATGCCACTTTCAACTCTCAAAACTTATCCATTGCTGAGAAAAAGGCATTGGATCATGTATCCTTAGGGGTCAAATGGCCCTAGTTCCCCCTATACGTAAAAGTCGTGATTTCTTTTTGTGTTTTTAAGACTCTTTCCGATAAAAAAAATTGAATGGCGATGTAAAAAACAAAAGCGTATGATTTAACATTTTTGTTGTTGTAAAAATTGTTGGTATTTAACACATGTTTCACACCTTTATAAAATATCGCATAATAAGCGCATAATTCGGCTAAAAAACAAACTTGTTTTGCTATTATTTAAGATAGTTTTGTGGTAGAGTCGGAGGACAAAATTGTAATTTTTAAAAATTATTTTGCGCATTCAGTTGATTTCAAGTTTACCCTAACAGCCAGGTTTGTCACAGTTACGTCGCTGCAACGTAATTTTTTGTCACTCCAGGTCACAGTCGCAATGTGACAAGTATGTGACATGACGGTGATATATCGCGTAAGTCGCCGTCACAATGTGACTGGTATGCGATATCAAAAGGATGTCACTATGCGATCTTGCAGTGACATCATATTGTGACTTGTATGTGATATCGCAGTGATGTCATCTAAATCCCAGTCACAATGGGGATATCCCACAGATGTCGCAAGACATTACATTGTAACATGTATGTTATGACAAAACGATGTCGCTTTAATCCCCGTCACAATTTGACTGTATGTGATATTCAAGGATGTCACTATGGCATCTTGCAGTGACTATTGTATTGTATTGTATGTGATGTCATCTAATCCACTTCTTGTCTACCAATATGCGCAAACATTACATTGTGACCTGTATGTATGTCACAGTTGTCGCTAATTCCCACGCAATATTTCTAAGTGATAGAATCACAATGTGATATTGCAGTGGCATTATATTATGTTATCCACTTTTGACTCCATATACAAATACTGCTGCACATGAGCTATGTGACTTGTGCAAGTAGTTTCGTCCTAACTAGCAATGTTCTGTCGCATAGAATGCTCGACTGCTAAATATTATTTCATATAATACCAAAAATTAATGCAGTTTTTTCAGAAGGGTATTCTGGTTTTGGGATTCTGTAAAAATGTCGAAAAATATATATTTTTTGAAGACATCTAATTTGAATTTTAAATACTTTTAACTAATCTACTAGATTTTTGAAGGATCTTATTTAAAAAAACTTATTAAACTTGTTATATCTTGCAAAATATGCTGTATAAAATTTTCGTAGTTTTCAATCTTGGCTTAAAGTATTTCAGCTATTTTTTAAAAAACTAATCTAAAGTTTATTTGAAGTTATTTTTAAAAAATAATGTTGCGTTAACCCCATAAATACTGTAAATTTTTTGTAGTGAATCTTTACCTTAAAATTGCTCTTTATTTTTGAAATTAGTTTTGATATTTTACACTTGTAGTAATTGTATCCCAGCTAAAAATTGTTGGAATTTTTCGCAGAAAAACATTTAAATTTTAATGTAAACATTTGCAGTTTTTTTGCAAATTAGCTTAATATTTAACGCATGAAAAACGGGTACATTTTTGTTGTGCCTTCCTGTGGACAAAATGTTTGCAAAAAATATATATATATTTCTGTGTTGGCAAAATATTCGTAAGTTTCCAGGAATATTTAAAATGAGTTTATTACATTAAATTTAGTAATGAGGTTTTTTTTTTGTAATCTAGCTAAGTTCAAATCGCAGATCTAGATTTTGTTAATCTGTAACTTCTAAAAATTCAGAAACGATATCAAAGCTATAATTGGCGATTCAAATTCTTTTTTTCCAATTTTCATGGACATTTTTGATTTGATTTTGCAAAAAAGAAGAAAATAATGCCACCTATATAAAGAGACAGTAAACTTTAAACAAAAAAAAAGCAGATTTAAAAATTATTTGCTTAATATTTCAGTTTGCTCAATAGCTTTGCTCTCACCTTTTTATAGAAAATTTAAAAATAAATTAATCTTAAAGGAATTCTTAAGATATATATTTTTTTCTAACTGACAAAATTTGCATCCAATTTATTTATTACCACCTTTGAACAATTAATTAAATCTAATTTAAATATTTGTAAATAAAAATCATAGACAAATTGTACGCAAAATCATGAATCAAATTTATTGACTATAATATAATCGAATGTGTAATTTTGTATGTTCTAATTATAAGATATACCATTCCTATTTTTAAAAAGTGCTCCATTTTGCAAGCTCCAATAGCGCAGTTGGTAGCGCGCTGAACAGCTACACAAATACCCCCAGATCAAATCCCGTTCTCTTGCCTTCCTACTTGGGTATAAATACAACTCAACTTCCTGATAATTATTTATATTTATCTTTGTGAGATTTAAAAACGTTTCACTAGATGGCGCCACCAGAAAATTTTACTGCCGTTTATTTCAGCTGGGTAAATCCATACTGGTCCAGAAGTCAGTTATGTCCATACAAGTCGCAATGCGACTTGCTGCAATATTATGTCATCCTAAATCACATACTGTCGCAGAAGTCAGTTATGTCACTTACAACTCAAAATGGACATTGCTGCGATATCATCGATATCCATGTTACGTAAAGATACGTACAAAAGCGACATTCAACTTCTATGTGACAAAAAAGTGACTTTGAATGTGACATACACGTTTTCAGTGACTTATTGTGATACGCTTTCGTTACATACTCGTCACATGCTGTAGGTAACTATGATTTGTTAACTTGTTTAAAGAACTGTTTATTACGTTCGAACTAAAGTAAATTGAGGGTTAGTATAAACTACCCTAAATTTAGCAAATTTAATATTTAAATTTATTTTTATGTTCAAAAATATCAATTTAATTACTTTTCAACAATACAAGTGTAATATGTAATGGGCAAGTATATTATGAGAAAATGTGTAGTGTATCTACATTATTAAAACAAATAATTTAAGCACGCAACGTCTGAATACAAACAAAAATTTGTTTGTATAACTATCCCAAATCCCTATAATACAATCAATGTTATTTATGATAAAAGTTTTCGTAATACCTCATTAAGTTAAGCGATATTATAATATTACATTGCGTTTTCTTTTAATAAGTAAAGCGACCATTTTACCTAATGGATCCTTCGATACATTTTTACAATTTTCCAATATGAATTTTCTTTAAAGTGTAGGTAAATAGTGTTGTACTGCTTTAATGATTTAGCCTTGGAAAGCTCTAAACGAATTCTTGTGGTTCAAATGTGTTACTAATTTTCTCTTGGGAGTGGAATGAGACATTTTATTTATTCGTACAATTAGTAAATTGTATGTTATAACGAGGAAATATATTACATTAAAAGTAAAACAATACAATCATATTGATTCATGTGAGGAGCATCGTTTATTTTAAAAACTCGAATATAATACTGTTTGCTGAGTGCAAATTTAACTTTAAAAAATTATAAATTGAAAATAAATTTAAGCGTGTTTTATTTATAAGTTTGTGATTACATTACGAAGAAACATTCGCAATTTTTCGATATTTTTTTTTATTATGTTAGATATGGGGGAAAACCAGGATTGCTCGACCTAAGGTCTTTCCTCATAATTAAAAATAAAGTTTTACAATTCGTATTTGGCATTACTTCTTCTCCTTCAAGCAGATAGCAGACTACATAGCAAAAAAAAAAATCAAAGAACTGCATACGTGTTATAATTTATAGACAAAATACATGTTCATGCTGACATGTGCATGTTCAAAATAATATAAAATAGGAAAATTACTTAAATCTAAAAATTTAGTTTATACTTTCGCGAAGCATACCAGGTTAAAGCATTGGTGTATGTATTAAAGTATGTTGAAGTATTATGTAGTTAATAAAGTAACTGCATAGGTTAGGGAGAATGAAACATGATTATCCCCAGGTATAATTGCGAATCATCCAAAAGAAAATATTAGTAAAACAGGGAAAGGTCGTATGTTGCAGCAAGGAGTAGGACACAATTTTTTTTTAAATCGGAGTGGAAAAACTGTTCTTGTTATCCAGATGAAATGTCCTTCTATACTCCAGGGCTTCGTTGAAGCTGAATTTTTATACAACTCATAATTTTACAAAAAAAAATATTTTCTGTAATTTTATTTAATTGAAATTCTGTATGTAATTAAATGGAAGTTGTAGCATATATTCAGTGTGTGCTTGGTCACGACCGCTTTAACCTTCGTCAAGTAAGACAGACAACAAAACAACAATAATGGATCCACTAATTTTGAGAAGAGGCAACTAGGATCCCAGATTGCTTGTACCCGAGTATTGATGTATGGACTAAGGACTTCGGACAAGATTTAACACGTACTCGCTTATCGGTAGGTTCAGTGGTACCGCTCGATCGGGACCTCCGATCCCAGACGAGACGGACCACTGCTCACTACCAAATGAAGTTAAGTAATAATGATGTCTGCTTGCATCTACTCAAGAAAATCAAGCGAGGCTATATCAATAGAAACAATAGGTTGCAACCATGTTCAATCCTTAACCTTTTGTTTCGTTTACGGCTGTATTATTTTGGTCTTTATTATTGTACAATGTGCATCTTCGTATTTTGTAGTATCCTTCATTTAATCAGTTTATTTAATATTTGATAAATAATTTTGTACAAAATATTGGAACCCATTTTAAAAAGTTGCATTATAGAGACCTGCGGTCGATCGGGCTCATTCGCTCTTAAGAAAAATTATTTTCAATTTAGTCAAATCGTTTTTTTTTAATTTTTTATTGAGAGTTAAAAAAAATTAATGCACAATAGTTTAAAAACTTATGTAACCATCATTACTTTATTTATAAAACAGTATTTTTTATTTATTTAAATAATGGTTAAGCTGAAATTAGACGAGATCAACAAACGTATTGTCTTAATCTCCAAATTAACGACCAATTCGTATGCCAGAACCAGTTTAAAGCCATTCCCACGCAATTTAGAGCCGTCATTTCCTTTCAAACTTATTACGAGGAGCTTTTAATTTTCTTTTCTATATTTGTGTTTATTTTAGTTTCAAATTTCATATTATATTTGGAGTTATTACAAATTTAATGATACAATATTAATGTTAATATATGCATTAACTCACTAACGGCGATAGTCAAGAACATTTGAAAATGTACAATATATTGGTTAAGTTTTTTTAATAAGAAAAATGTGAGACAAATGAAGCCCATAGTACTTAACAACTTAGCCAGGACTATTTAAGTACTCAGAATAAAGACTAAAAATTTGGTAAGTATACTATTCAAGACATGGGACAACGAGTTATGCAATAAAAAATAGTTACTAATGTGTATTTTGTTTCTTTTTAGTATATTTTCTTATGTATAGCTCCCTCTATCGGAGTTTCTGGAACTATTTTTTGCATAGTCCGTTTCCAGGTGTCTACCAGGTTTCCACGTACAGGTGTCGGTAATCAAACACCCCTACTCTGAACTGGTACGCATACAAACTCCGATAGAGGGCGCTGTGCATCAGAAAATATGCTAAAAAGAGAAAATATACTATTTTTTTGCATAATCCGTTTCCCCAAGTCTTGAATAGTATGCTTACCAAATTTCAGTCTTTACTCTAAGTAATTTGCTGTATAGAGGGCTCAGAGTAGAGGTATTTTATTACCAATCACCTTGTATAATGTAAATAGATTTATGAAATAAAAATAAAAAATATATCTACTGCTATTAGGACAAAACCCAAAAGTTAGTTTTTTTTTTCTGTGGGTTTTGAAAGATGTTCCGAAAGTGCTTTGTGTGGAAAAGGCAGATTTTTAAAAAGTTAATATTCCTTTCATACATAATTAACTTGCTTAATTCCTTCCATTCCTTCGAACCAGTTGTTACTGTAGAATTTGACACCTGATTAATAAACTTCGATACAAACTACTTATATTTTACTTGTTCATTTGTTTGATTGACATCATATTGAATAATTGTTGTAATTTGTTACACTTTGTATTTTTTTCTTAAATTGTAAGTAAGCACTTGTTATTGACCCTCTATTAGTCCAGTGAATAAAGGAGTTTTACCATACAAAAGGTCCGGTATCGCTGATTTTTTTATATGTTGTGTGTGACCCCTAGGAAGTAATAAGTGTGAGTTTTCGTCATCCTCGGTCTATTGCTTTTTCCGCCATCTTGAAAAAACGTTCGAAATTTCGCCCATTTTCTAGTTTTTGGCCTATAACTTTTCTCCTAAGCATTTTTATATAGAACTTTTCCACACAAAGTTGTAGAAAACAAAATTCTCTTCAAAATCGGTATTAAAAGTTATTTTTTATAACAAACAGTTTAAGAGCTGCGAAGCAGCAAAAAGGGTGTAAAATCGAGTGTTTTTGAATTTTTTTTACTTTTTCACGACTTTCTATCACCGTAACTCACACAAAACTTCATTTTAGCAATAAAATATGATTTTACAAATTGTAGGAAATTTAATTTTCTATAAAATACACTTATCAAAAGTAAGTTTCTTATGGATTCCATTAAGAAAGGTTAAATTTACAGAAACACAAAAAAGGGCAATTTTCACCCGACGATACAATGTTTTATTATTTAACCTATAGCTCTTTCCCAGTGTATTTTTTAGTGTTTTTGTGAATACAAAACTTGTTTCAAAATAATTTTTTTCTGTTAAAAGGTCACTTTGTGTGTTCCATACGAGGAAATGTAACAGAGCTACGTAGTACGAAAAGTGGCGTAAAATCTTGAATTCCACCAAAAGAGTTTTTTAACCCCTTACAATCTCAATAATTTAAAAAAATCCTTGTTTTAGCGGATTATAATCATTATGAAACTAGTAGATATTTCATGATTTCTTATATTAGAAAGGTCTTAAAAATAGTTATAGGTTCAATATCAAAGAATTTAGATACATTAAAAAAACGAAGATTTGTATTTTTTATTTGAATAATTTGACATGATTTGGTAAAAGATTTCAATTTACATGAGGCTGAAGTAAAATTTTCCTTTCAATGAAGAATTTAAATAAAAAATATAAACTATTTTATGTAATTTTCGTTTAAGTTATCGTTTAGGTTTTTCATTAAGGTGTCGTTTAGCATAGTACCAATAGAACTATGGGAAAATGTGTAATAAAAAAATTATCAATTTTTCAATGAGTTATTTTAATGAAAATATTTATGCTTAAAATAATACACATATAAAAAAACTAAACAATATTCCGAGCGGCATTTATCATGCCTAACAAATTAAATCAGAACTATCTCTATGGAGAATTGAACTGGTACAAATGAAATAGTACAAGTACATATCTGTCAAGTGAATTAATTACGTTATCAATCGGACTCGTTTGGGTGGTACATAAAGAGGAACTTCTACGGATTCATCTTCATTGTTTGAAATTGTGTCTAGATCAATATCATCTTCGACGACGATGAGTGCCCTATTTTCGCAGGACAGCCCACAGCAGTGCTTACAAAGGTAAGAGCAATACGAGCCAGATTTTCTGCAACTGCATGCACCCGAACAACTCTTGATGCATTTACATTTAATTGTTTTCAATAAATCCGTAGGCGCAGCGTCCTTTTTTGTCATAATAGGCAGCAAACCTCTACTACCTTTCATCCATCCGTAATCGGATTTTTTGAATTCCTCTCCAGGCCATGACTTGATGGTAAGTCCTCAGTGAATGGAATTGTGCTGCGTCGGAGGTTGGTGGCAGTTTAGCCAAATTGAGCTTTGTGGTGGTAGAAAGAAATTTTGAAAAGCAAAGAGTTGTGAGCGACTGATCTCTGTCTCTATAAGGAAACTAAAATTTGTTCTCCGGCCTTTGAAATTTCTGTCGCAGTAGCATCAGGGTTATTGAAAACATTTGCCACTTATAACAAATATGGATTCCTTTGGAAAATATTGCTGAATTTGCCTTTTCCATATCCAAAAATGTTGGAAGTAGTGTCACATCCGCTAATGGCATGAAGGAGTAATAGATATTTAGTCGAATGAGAATTGACATTCCTCTTTGTTTTCTTCAAGAAAAGAATAAACACAATACATTGCTTCGTCTGCTTTGGTACACGGTCTGTAACCCTTTGGAAACGTGGTCAAGTTCGGTGCCTGGTACAACTTTTTTTGACAGTCGTGGTGGTATTAACTCGATATATCAGTAGTAAAAAAACTTGGATGGAGAGTTATATGTTTCTGACGAACCATATACAAAACTCAGCACATTTGAGTTTGGTTGTCTCTAGGCTAATTCACTAGGCTGATCCACTTTATCTTTCCATGGAAATCTTGACAAATTCCATTCCTGACCACTATTTTCTCGTAAAAGGACTTTCGTTACCATAGTTATTGTTATGGTTGCTATGGTGAATCTAAATGAAAGTATACTTATATCCATTCGACAACTCTGTACCTTTAGCAAAACATGTAACGGCTTCTGCTTATGTTTTTAAAAAAATATACCTTAATTCTTTGGTAATGAACTTAAAATTACTTTTATGACCTTACTAATATAACAAATGATGATATCTATAAGTTTCATAAAAATTATGATCCGCTAAAACTATGATTTTTTTTAATTATTGGGATTGTAAGGGGTTAAAAAAACTCTTTTGGCGGAATTCAAGATTTTACGCCACTTTTCGTACTACGTAGCTCTGTTACATTTCCTTGTATGGAACACACAAAAAGATCTTTTTATAGAAAAAATTATTTTGAACAAGTTTTGTATTCACAAAAACACTAAAAAATACACTGGGAAAGAGCTATAGGTTAAATAATAAAACATTGTATCGTCGGGTGAAAATAGCCCTTTTTTGTGTTTCTGTAAATTTAACCTTCTTAATGGAATCTCTAAGAAACTTACTTTGATAAGTGTATTTTATAGAAAATTAAATTTCCTACAATTTGTAAAATCATATTTTATTGCTAAAATGAAGTTTCATGTGAGTTACGGTGATAGAAAGTCGTAAAACAGTAAAAAAAATTCGAAACACTCGATTTTACACCCTTTTTGCTGCTTCGCAGCTCTTTAACTGTTTGTCAGAGAAAAACACTTTTGATACCGATTTGAAGAGAATTTTGTTTTCTACAACTTTGTGTCAAAAAGTTTTATTTAAAAATGCTTAGGAGAAAAGTTATTGGCCAAACACTGGAAAATGGGCAAAATTTCGAACGTTTTTTCAAGATGGCGGAAAAGGCAATAGAACGAGGATGACGAAAACTCACATTTATTACTTCCTAAGGGTCACACACAACATATAAAAAAATCAGCGATACCGGACCTTTTGTATGGTAAACCCCCTTTTTGAGTCTCTATTCACTGGACTATATGTCGACACTAAGAAAGTAAGTAATTTTGTAATAAACAATAAGTACTATTTATGAACGTTGAAAACTGCTCATCTAAAAGTTTCTAGAAACAGTTTGACACGAAGCTCTGTCAACGAAGAAAAATGTAAGAATTGTAGACAATATGTAAAAAGTAACAATGTATAAAATATAATATTTTTTTATCAAAGACTATAGCTTTTGATTTTGCACTTAACTAAAATAATCTCATAGTTGTACAAAAAGGAAACATTTTGAGATTTAGATGAAGTTAATGTCTCTAGAGACATTTTTATAAAAACTTAAAAAAAGTTTTATCAGGTAAGCTATATCACGTATAAAGAAATCTATACTGATAAAACAAAAGATATGCTTGTGTATGTTTGTGCGGGGCGTATAGATAATAAACTCTTAAACTACGTTTCGCATCGCGGGCAAATTTTGAAAAATAGGGAAATTATACTGAATATGGTTAACATTAGTTCAACAATAAAGGTCCCTTATGATATGGATCACAATGAACTTAAACTTACTTGTGGTACTTTCCTTTAGAGAAGCCATTGTTTGGTTCTCGTATCTAGAGATAGCCTAAAATATGGCATAGTGTTGGAAAAATACCCCATAAAAACGGAGTTTTGGTATGCGCTACACTTTGGTTTGATTGCACCATTTTTTTTCAGCCAACCAATTGACTCCAAATTTTGTTGCAACATGGCACATTATTATTTCACAGTGCAATCATTTACTATGTATGGGTGCTTTTGAATGCTTTTCTGCTACGACATCCTTTTCAGTTCCTAATGTGTCATTCATTGCTTCAGAAGTGTATGAGCTTCTATCAGTTTTCTTTTAAATATTATGTGTACACAATGTTTAATCCAGAACAACACTTTTTTTTTTACATTTAGAAATTTTAATACGTTAGATTGCTAGGTCAGTTTGTTTAGAAACAACTAAATGTTTGACATATTAAGCTAAGTTCATAAATGTTGGGACGAGTTTTTCTAGGAGAGATGCATTCTTTTTAATACTTGATACTAAAATTTTGGTAAATCTGCTCCGTCATTTTGGCTTTCATAGTACCTTGATGACCAGAGGTTTAAGTTATTTTGAAAACAAATACATAGTTACGTAGAGAAAAGAACCACTGATTTGAACAATATAATAATTTGAACAATATCATAATTTTTCAATATAATCATGAAAAGTTACTCAAAGCTGAAAAAAGCTCTAAAAACACCATCTAAACAAAGATTTTTTTGGCATATCACGTATTGCTTCTTAACCCAAGCCACCAGTAGGCGCGATACCTAACAGCTCATTTCTAATATAACGCCTCTTGGAAAACTTGCCCCATTTGAAAACCAGCCCCGGTCTCCCCTACGGAATTCTATTAAGCTCTATGCGTAAAGAAATATTTTTATTGATGTAAATTTTAAATAACGAGAAAATATATTTTACGTGTTTATTATTTTTGAATATAAATAGTGAGAAAATTGAATGCAATGATTTAAACACGGACGCAATCTTTAGAATTTATGTACATATCTTGCAAAAAATGTATCGAAATACTTTAGCCTTTTGCAAGATTAAACAGGGGGAGAAGATTTGAAGGGAAATATTTTATTCGAATCACTTGAACTAATAGGAATACAGACAATATTCCAATGAATTGACTTGCAAGAAAAAAAAAGTTGATTCAGAATGTTGTAAGTTACGTAAATTCCAGTAAACACTTTCAATATCATCCTTCCATTTGCTAAAAAATCAAATTAATAGAATTTAATGTTGATCTATTAATCCAGAAAAATAATCCTCTTTAAACATGAAGCATTTACTTTGGATAGCGAAACAAAGAGAAATACCACTGCAAAGAATCAGAATTGGGTATAAAAAGTTGAATTTCTCTTTCAAAAAGAGTTCAAAGAGAAATCTCTATTTTATGAACCGCTTCGAAGTGATATTTTAATATTTTTTCTTCAAGTAACTATCGTGAAATTTACCATTGACAGTATTATTTACCTATTGAAATAGAGAGATTTTTAAGGACTGTTTAAATCAGTATTATTGTTTGATTATCAAGATAAATTGAATGTTTATGTTGCTTATATATACTATAAAAAAGTTTATACTGATAATATAATACGTTATTTTAAGTGAATTCAATTGACACGCAAAGGAATTAAATTGAGTTGCAAAAAAATCAAAGAAATTCAATAATATCAGGTGTAATGTGTAACGTTTCATAAAGCTTTAAAATAAGTATTTTGTAGATGTATAAGGTAAATTTTACCAGTTTATTTCAGTCACTAAGCATAAATCTTTTATATTTAATGAAGGCGACACATATTTATTCGAATTCTTATTTAATATGCACATCCACAATTTATATATTTTATACATTATCAAAAAAAGTTTTTGACGTCAAAAGCCGTGTACAGTAAACCTATTAATATAAATAATCTAAAAATTTCAAACGTTGTTTATAAAGAAGTCTCCGGGTGCGCCTATAAATGTAGTTTTATTAGTAGGTATTTAAATCTAATTATTAAGTAAAACTAAACCAATCCTAAAAAGATTTAGAATGCTACTTAAAAATATTCAATCCCTTATTAGTGAATAATTTATATTTGCAAAAAAATAATTACTATATCCTTTATTTATTGTGATAGATATGCGCCTAATAATTGAATTAAAAATTCTGCTTTCCCTTTGAGTTCTACGAACTCCAGAAATATAACACTAAATATTCAAACGCTAACTTATTCACAAATTGGATTTCTTAGCAATTCTCTGCCGAAGATTCACGTAAAAGAACGATAAAGCAAATCCTCATAAAAGCACTGGGAGCGAATAGTAACAAAATATGAGCTTCAGCAATCCCTGGTGGTCGAGGATCTCGTTGATCGGGATGAGTATCATAAGAAGCAAAATTCATTTCTCGATCATTCTGTGAGAGGCTTTATGTGCTAGATTTGGCAAAAGCATAATAATTCAACGATATTTTCATATTTGTTTTTCCATTTAGTAGGAAATGTTTTTCATAACAAATGAGTAACTTGGCGTGATGTATTAGTTCGGTATTTAGGGATATATGTTTGTCTCGAGTTCATGAAAATTTTATTAAAAACAATGTTCAGAATCAAACTATTGTATATTTGAGAATATTGCATGAAATAACTTGGGTAATTATGTTTTTTTTAAGTAAAGAAAATAATATTTATCGTAAAGAGTGTATACATAGTGTACTTGAATATTTGTATGAGAACAGTAAATAGCTGAAAACAAATAATGTAGGTTTATTATTTTTTTAAAGTTCGAACAGTAATCAAAGAACCCTAAATTACAAATACAAAATTGGCAATAATTTGAATGAGGAAAAACCTTTCTCAAAAAGATAATTATGATAGAGATGATAAACGAAGATAATTATTATTTCTGAAGTGTAAGCACTCAAAAGAACGTATTCATTAAAGATGACTCGTTTGTTCAAGAGCAATTAAGTTTATCTTTGCTATGCTCCTTTTTTTCTCGCGTTTTCAAGGAATAATTACTTTTTTTCGATTAAAATAAATATAAAAGTGTGAACGAGAGGAAAGTCGCATCTTGGACAAATATGATCTTATTGGGATCAAAAATACTAAAACAAGGAATTATGAATCATTGCATGAATTTTCTAGAGCAACATTTTAATGTTAGAATATTACACCGCTCGCTGAAAAAAAATGTATAAGCGAATATACAATAGATGATTGACTTGAAATGTGATGGTTGACGTGAAGTATGGATGATGGTTTAAATGAAAATCCACTTGAAATTGTCGTTTGATGTGTGGTAGTGTTCAATATGTTCGTGTATGCTTTTTATAGTACAATAATTATTTCAATTGATTTACAAAATTGTATGGTAAGTTATTATTTCATAGTTAGTTATACAATAGTTAGTATTTGATAAAAAGTTTACAAAACCATCATATTTGTTACTTACTTGATTTTTTTGCAAACAATGTGACAGGAATATCTTTACACGTAACTAAAAAGAATTGGCTGTCTGAATTTGATGGCATTAATTTAATATTCTGCAATACTAACACTTGAACTTATTAAAATATTAATCAAACCGAAAACCTTTTTTTCGTCGGTAGAGCTAATTTATCTCATAAAGCAAAAAAAAAGCCTAAAATTTTGAACTTTTTTCCTGTAAATTGAATGAGGTTGATTTGCAATCAATTATAGCTAAAAGAGAAACTGTTTTTAATATAGTTTTAACTCCTTTGCATTAAAATACTTCATTTTTTTGTGCATTTGGAGTTATAACAAGTTGGTTATAAATAAGAGAGGTTATAAATTATATGGTTGTAATTGGTTCTTACTCTTACTGTGACATAAAAAATAGAGTACTCGTTAAACGATAAAAATGAAGAAAGATTACCATATTCGATTCATTTAAATTTTGTTCACTAAAAAAAAAAGAGAGAATTTAATGAACCTGTTACATAACGCTGTTTTCAGCTTACTACATTTTCCCCATATATCCAGAACACATAATATGTATTTTTTTCTTCCTTCCCCTCCCACGTCACCCCCCCCCCCCCCCCCCACGTCGGAGCTCCTCCTCGCGCCACCCAGATAATGTGGGACAACATCTGAGCTCCACAATGGTAAGTTTAGAAAAACCGGAGACAATACCTAACTGTTCTCATCAGGTTTCAGAAGGGTCACACAAAGAGGTTTGAAAAAGGAACTAAGCTGGTCTCTGATTATTCAATTTCTTGGTTTGTCGTGAAATTGCATAATTAGCAGATTATTTTTCTTTTCGTTTAAAATATTTCGAAGGCAATCTGATTGAACAGTGAGAAAACAGAAAACACTTCACCATTTTCATAAACTTAAAAGTACACTTCCGCAACTTTTCACTTCGTAAGAAATCAAAATATATTTGGTGAGTTTCTTTGTAAACTTTTCTGAATCAGCGAAAGTTAAATATCAATTTAAAGTACGAATATTTTAATAGTTTTTTTATTGCTACATTCATGTATATAGCTTTACATTTTTTTACACTGCACATTTTACTTAAGCATCACAACCAGTGATTCTTACATAAGATCCACAAATCATCTTTCAACACTTAATATATATTTTGAAATACATTTAATAAGCTATAAATATAAAATTTCCTTTTGTTATATTAACTCGTTTAAAAGAGAAATGGGAGCAGTAGCCGGGTTTGCAAAACCAAGTTTTTCTAAGTGTGAATTTATTGGAAAAAAATTATTTTCCAAGTCAAATGACAACGGCTGCTCCGGATGTATTGAAGATGTTAACAGAAGGTTTTTTAATGATAAATAAGGCTGACTTAAACATCTCTATAATACCACTTTTCGAAATTGGTTATAATGTTTTTTTTTAAATTTAAATAAATAATTTTACAATAAAATATTCAAAACAATTTCAATAAGTGGCATTATAGACCCCTGTAAGCCAACTTTATTTATCAAATGAAAAACTTTTGCAAAAATATTTAATGCCGCTGAGTAATTTACTTAAGAAAATTATTTTTTCCATTGGATTGAGAGAAGTTTTCGATTTTTAGACTCGGCTACCACTCATATCCCCCTTAATGAGAAAGTGGATAATGAAAAGCCCTTGATCGGTAACTAAAGTTTATTTTAATAATTTGCTTTTTGAAAACATATAAAACTAAAATGTTTACAATTTAATCCCAACATGCAAAAAGGATGCATGTGAAATGGGAGGATTACCCACTACGTTTCTTTTATTCAAATTTTAGACAAAGAGTGAGCTCATAAGACAATCTTTCTGTAGATTTGATACCATTTTACATTTAGCGTTTCAATTATTATGTACTTATAAATAAAATTACATTTTGATGTTACGATAATTATATGAGTTCAATAATGGGCAAGTTTCGCATAGGGTTTGCAACAACAGTAGCAACAGTTCCACATGAATTAAAATAAGTTCTCGATTGGTTAATCAAAGTAGTTGGCGGAGCTTACCATGCCATACCACCAATCACAGAAGCCACCAATGAAATCTAAGAATGAAAGCAGAAATGATCTACGTCACGTGAAACAAGCCACTTGTCAAAAAGGTACAAAATCATCGAATTTTTCACTGAAAAAAAAACTAAGTACACAGAGTCATATCAATCAAATTGTCTTTCACACACATCACCTAGTATTTAAACATTAAACATTCTACATATATGGAATGTTTTAATACCATAAATGACATTGAATATTTAGTACACATATTTAGTACACACATTTCAATAAATAAAATTATTAAAAAATATAAATATATTTTTAAAGTCTGCAATTATTCATCTTACAAGGAAACGTTCAGAAGATTTGCTATTTGGATACATTTTTTTTGGGGGGGGTTGAATTTATTGAAAAAGCCCCTCTTTGAATATTAATACCAAAATCAAACAGACTGCAGATGCAAGTTTAATATAAATGTGGTCAATTTTAAACTCATAAAAATTTCCAATAAAATAGATTATCTTCCTCTTATATTCCTCTGTGGCATAACAGACTGAATACGGAAAGGCCTTCTATATACATTATACATATAGTACACATAAAACAATGGGAAAAAAATATAAGATACTAAAACACAGATTACAAAAAAGAGAATCTTACCAACAGGCGCTAAAGCTGCCATAATCAGTAAAAACAAAATAACGTATACAAAAAAAAAATAAAACAAAAAATATAAATATAAAAATATATTTATATTTTTTGTTTTATTTTTGTTTTGTTATCGTTACATCATACATATACATATATACATTTTAGGGGCATTGTAACAGAAGTTTCAATTACTTGGTCAGACAGGTGAGAAACCACTTTGTTAAGTTTCCAAGCCAGCTTGGTTATTGTGTTTTCAACATACTGAGGGTATAAAAGGCTGGACAAACCTTTCCCAATCCAGGTTTTGATTCCTGAATCTGTAACAGGAAAAGCTAAATTGCACCATTTAGCTAATGTCCCTTTCTTCAATAGCTGAATAACTATACTATTTTTTATGTAATTCGGAAACTTAAACATAGGTAAAAGTAAGTCTTTGCTTTTATTTGAGAAACGATAATTAATTTTTAAAAAAATCATGGATTTCATCGTTTTTTTTCTAATTTATGGTTCACATTAACTTATTAGTATTATGTTTGTTATGATAAAAATAATTGATAGAAAAATATACATGTTTTTGTTATACATTTTTTATAATCATTTTTAAGAGTAATTTCATTTTGATATCTTTTAAACCGTTCCAATATTCGATTGAAAGGTCTAAGTTTGACACCACTGTATTTTAATGCAGAATTAAAACTGATATCTCTCGATATAATTGTATACTTTCTAACAAAATATATGTGATCAAGTTACATTTAAAAAGTCGTTTAACTAGAATCTCAGTTTTTTTAAACTTTAAAAATAACAATTGAAACAACTAATATTTGGTTGAATAGTTAGTAAACATAAAGTTTAATATCTATCACTCTTTCATTATAGGGCAAAATGTAGAATTAAATAAGAAAATACTTTAGTAAATAATAAAATTTTCCAAGAACTATTATTTATATACAACCAGATCAAATTTACTTGCTAATTAAAAAATCATTGAAAGTTTTTTGGTCCATTATCACATTAAGCGAACAAATATAATAATGTCAATAGCTCATAGTTCATTTAAATTGGTCTTGGTATATTTCAATGTAATCGCCCCATTGTAACTGACTAACAAAGCATTCACGCTTTGATTCAAATTAATACTAGCAAATTGATGTTGTAGCAATTGTGTACAGCAAATTGATGTTGCAGCAATTGTGTACAGAAAATTGATGTTGCAGCAATTGTGTACAGAAATTGATGTTGCAGTAATTGTGTACAGCAAATTGATGTTGCAGCAATTGTGTACAGAAAATTGATGTTGCAGCAATTGTGTACAACAAATTGATGTTGCAGCGATTGTATACAGCAAATTGTTGTTTTCACCACGTGCATAGTCACAACAACTTACTCTTATAGCGTTTAAACAGAGAAGATGGTAGGGCATCCAGTCACTGACAGTGAAGCAAACGCTTTCGTCGGTACCACACAATATATTTTATATCATATGTAAATTTACAGCACATTTCGATAGCAGCACTTTTACCATCACACTGTAATGGTAAATTGAGGGATTTTTTTATACACACAGTGAATGTATTCCGCGGATGTATCTCCAGTAAACAACTCTAACTCCACCACATACACATAAGTTGTCTACTCTAATTTAAATAACATAATGCAAAATGGAATCCTCATTATCAACAGCTTGGAGTCAACTCACTCTGTATCCAAGTTCGTCATCCCACAGGTAATTATTATCATGCAACCTAACAGTCGAGTGACTCATCCTGTGGAAAAGGTCGTGAAAATCCCAATGCATTTCAAATTTTCATGACTCCTTCAAATATAGTTAAACTCATAGTTTCCTTGCACAGAAGCTACGACCATGGGCGGAGCTATAAAACGCGCGGAGCAATCAGAAGAAGAGGAAATTTCATCAGTTTATTTTGCCTTTATCTGATTGCTCCGCGAGTTTTATAGCTCCGCCCATGGTCGTGGCTTCTGTGCAAGGAAACTATTAGTCTAACTATAGAAATGTCATGGTGATTGTAACCCTATAATAAGGGCGAATGAGCACGATTGCCGCTGCTGTCCCAAATCAAAGTGCCTCTGTATTATTCCAATGGAAAAAAAAAATATTTTCTAACCCACATTTCTCCAGCAGATTTGAATACTTTTACAACTGATTTTTTAATATAATAAATGTAGCTGACTTACAAGACTCTATACTATATTCCCACTTTTTGAAATTATTTCGAATACATTTTCAGTAAATTATTTTACAAAAAAATATTTGAACCAATTTCAAAAAGTGGGATTATAGGGAGCTGTAAGTAAGCCACATTTATAATTAAAAAAAACCAGTTGTAAAAGTATTCAATACAGCAGGAGAAAAGGGGCTTAGATTTTTTTTCATTGGATTAACACATAGGCATTTTAGGGATCTGCGGTCAATCGGGCTTATTCATACCCTACTAGATTAAAGCCGTACAACAGGACGTTTCCTTCGTAACGTCATGATCGGAGCCAAGTTGACTCAACTTTCTCCTACTAAGTGAATCAACGAGTGAATGGGATGTGTGTGGTAAAATAATTTACTTGTTTTCAAGTATTTTACTTTTGAATTCATCGAGTCATTTTAAAGGAGAAAGTTTAGAAAAATTGCCTTCACGTCATGACGTCACGAAGGAAACCGTTCCTGTTGTACGGCTTTTAAACTAGTAGGAGGTAATGGCTTATTAGAAATCATATGAAAGTCTCAATTTCCTAATTCAATGTTAATTGAATCCTGGGCTAGATAAATCTCTATTCACTCATTTTCAAGAGCAACCCATCCAATGCATTCTAAACAGCTCAAGTTCACAACATTGAATATTCTCTCTTTTCTTTAACCCGTCATGGGAATAACACCAACCTAATTCTCTGAGGGTTTCATATTGGCTGAAGCGTAAATTTGTTACCACATGATTTTAAAATCTAATTTTTTTTAGTGGAAGTTTAATTTCATTTATACTTTAAAATTATATATATGTATCACATGATAATAAATAATTCAACTATACTTCAAATTTTAATATTTAGTATGATTTTAAGAGATATAAAGTTTAATAACTCATATGTTCTGTTGGAAAACCTGACAATCAGGTGACGAGTTTATACGTAAAAGTATTCCTCAGAGGGTTATAGTTCACATCCTCTTGTTGGTATGAGCTTTTATGCAACCTAAAATTGAAATGACTCATCACGTAAAATGCATCAGAAATATGCATTTCAAACAATTAAAATCCACATAATGAATGATAATGGCCATTAAACCGAGACGTCATGATAATTGCGACGCTCTTCAGGTGCTTCGTCGAGTTCCCTCTTGGTGCTTCTTCTCAAGTGGCTGAGTCTGTAGGACCGCGTCCTGTTCGAGGTTACGATGGACGCCTTGGCGTGAAGTGGGAAGGATCTCTCGCCAGACCCGGTTGAGGGCGACTTCAGAGACAGGCGACTGAGACACATCACATCTTGGAAGTAACCTCGGAATCTGTAAAAGATTCGGTTAGTTTTGAATAATCGTCGCACTAAGCTATTGGTGACAGGAGGCGTAATTTACACAGTCAAAATGACAAGCTGACATCCGAGTAGGCACCCAACGCAACCGTTAAGGGAGGCATCGTACGCAACGTTGAGACTTTGAATACAAATACAAATACAAATACAAAAATTGTCGACCAACAACAGGCCAGAGGCCCAGCAAGGTTGGTCCAAAATAAATCTAATACATTACCAGTTTCCAATGTCCGTCAAGTTTCTTCTTAAAATCTTCTACTCTCTTCGAATGCACAACATAATCTGGTAAAGCATTCCACTCATTGACAACTCTATTGTAAAAATAATGTTTTCTTACCTCCCTTCTGAAGAATAAAAATAATGTTTTCTTCCTCCTCTTCTTCTCCCTTGAAGTATATTATAATTGCTCTGCCTCTGCACGGGGTATTATTCGTCCGACATTTTTGGCTGGATGGGCAGTTTATAGGTCGGTAGCCCGGATCCGAACCTGGGACCTTCCGCATGCAAGGCGAATGCCTTAACTTCACTGACTGGGCTCTCCAGCCCAGCAAAATGAAAAGTTGCTGGAATTTGTTTTTTAATTTTTAATTAACACACGATTGAAGTCTTTGTGTATATGAGATAGACTAACTTTTGTTTTTCCCATCGAAAGAACTTTTATTTTTTCTTTATAGATTACACTGGTCATCTTTGTAGGTTCTTCGTTAGTAAAAAGGTAAAATAGATTTATTCCTGCTTTTTCACTATTTTTCGATAATATGTTGCAGTTGCATTAATAGAACTAAAATTTATGATATTAAACAATGCAACAGGAAACTTAAGTAGGGAAAAGAATAATAATCTCTTAAATACCTGGAGTTCATTAATGTCAGCGGAAAATGGTGTTCATAAGATGTGTATTAACTGTAAACCGCATCAAGATGTTTTTATGTAAATTTATTTTAGTTCTACTTATACATATATATATCTGTTATCTTATCAATAAATCTTGTTTGTTAGCCCAACGCTCTCTACTCGCCTTATTTCATTTAGTGGTTGTTGACATGTTTAAAATTAGTGACAATTAAGAAGTAAACTATATAGTTTTTACACGTATTTCGACATCGCAAGCCAGTAGATGTATTATTTCCTTATATTCTTGCAGCTTAAAACGTATATAGTGGTAAGTATGGTAGAGTACACAGGTCTTATATAATAATAAAATCATGCACTACCTCAATGCATAGTAATAAATTATATTAGTAAGCCACTGCTTTGTAGATTGTTGTAAATAAAACATATAGTTATAAAAAATGAACAGTGAGTGATAATTGATTCGTATAATGCAATTTTCAAATAAACATCGTCTTATATTGTAGTGAAACTTTAAAAAAAATACCTGGAGTTCATTACGTAGTATACTATAGGGTTATAACATGAGTTCGACATGGCAAGCCAGTAGATGGCGAGATACACATGCTGAATGAAGCGGGCATGGATCACTTCGGCGTTGTAGTAGGTGTACAAGAAGTAGGTGTGGTAAGGGAGCCAGCAAAAGGCGAACAACAGCATTATAGCTACAAGCATGTGCACCACCTGAAAAAAGAAACAGTATGATACAGATAGCTTCATGCAAGAAAATCAGTGTTTCAGGAAAATCTATAAATTAAAAAAATATACATATCATTACTTGTTGTAAATGAACAACTCTTGAAAGTACAAATAGCGTGCGAATAGTTATTTATGCAACTAGTGTGAAAAGAAATGCTTTTTTAAACGAGTTGAATAAATTATTTTACGAGTGAGGTACGAGCGAGAGAAATAAACTCACGAGTTTAAAAAAGGCTATTTTCAAAGTGTTGTCATGCACTATTTTTATAATAACGTGCAAAAAAAGTATTTATTAAATTGGCATTTATTGATTGGCTTATTAATTATTTTATTATCACGTTCAAATGATTTGAAGGTGATTATTTATATTAATGATTATTTTAAAATCATGTGCAAAAAGTATTTCTTAGATTGGCATTGGAAATAAGACGCAAAATAAAGAATCACGTTCAAATAAAGAATTTTCCAACAAATTTTCCACGAATTTTCCACAAAGCCGCCGAATAAAATATCACGCTCAAATAAAGAATTTTACACCAATCAGATGCTCTTATTTACTTTTTCGCACTAGTGCGTAAAAGTAACTTTGAAACACGATTTCGTTAAAAGCATCACTTTTGCCACGATTATTGATTTGAAAAAGTTTAGTTTTTTTGCACGATGTTATAAAAATACTATTAGAAAACTATCGAAGTTAAATAAGTGCATTGTTTTAATAGAAATAAATCTACTTAAGAAAATTCAGTATTTGAGATTAATGAGTAATGTTCTCTTCCAGATACGTTTAATATTTTTATTTTTTTAAACTAAGTGAATGGTATCTTAATTATCTTAGACATGTATTTACTAAAAATCAATGTGACTATTAATTCCATGTATTAATAAATCAGTTTGGTAAAAACAATATTAATTCATTTATTGACTGTCATAATCTCTATTTATCTAACTGTAATATCATTAAATTTTAACTTACATATTAAAATAAATGTAATTCCAATTTTAGTTTAAAAGACTAAAACTGCAAAACACTTAAGAAAGTACCAATTCTTTTTACAAAATCAATCCTTAGCATGCACGAGAGTGAGTTTAATTAAATAAAGTTAATTGCATTCAGAAACGTTTTACCTTTGGGAATACAACTATGACAAGCAAATGCATATTTAATTGACTGACTTCCATTCTCTGAAAATAGCATAATTAAGTACGACAAATTACACCAAATAATTTAGCAGTTATGTACGTTACCTCAATAACTAATCTTATAGGCAAATTAAGAGTGTATATTTTTTATTTTAAATAATGTACGGTGTTAAAAGGAATGCAACTTCTAAAAATAGCCGATGCAACTATTGAACTACAATTTTGTAACAAAACAGTATCTAATTATCATAGAAAAAAATCATTGTAATTTATTTTGACATTTTAACCCGGCAGCACTCGCAAGGGGGTCTATCCCCCTTGCAAATGCTGCCCCCCACGCACATTGATGTTTCAAATTTCTTAACTTCCCTCTTTTTAAAATGGGTCAAACCCAGAGTAGCTGCCTTCAAGGTCACCCACTAAGGACAGGAATGTTTATCTTTCACATTCCAAAAGCGGTTTTACTAGAATTGGGTTTTTGGGGTCTGAAAGACCCCACGCGAGTGTCCGCGTTTCTTCATTCTAGTCCAAAATGTCACGCTACTTGTCCTACAATGAGGAGACGGAAAGTATGCGAAAGTTGTTGGCAGAAGTTTCTTAGGATGATAAATCTACAAACGAATCAGAAGAAGAAGAAGCTGGTGATGCTATGGATGATGATGATATGACAATTGATTATCGTCCTTGCTCCGATAGTGAGTCTAATGAATTGTTGGAAAATGAAGACATCACATGGTGATCCTGTGGATACGATCGCTGAAGTGATAAATTATGCGGATTATAATTATAATTCCGATACCGAAACTTCTCCATAAATACCTTAAATATTTGTTAGAAAATAGCTTTTAAGTAAAAATTGTGCAAGTTTTGAACGTAAAAGTGATATTTGAAGAAAATTCAGTGCTGGGGTCTAAAGAACCCCCTTGCGAGTGACGGTGTTTCTCTTAGGAGCGCGAGTGCTGCCGGGTTAAATAATACTAAATTATCACTGCATTTTTAGGGCCACACAAAAAATTGGTTGCTTAACAATTAATTGGTTTGTAAACATAAATACTCATAAAACCATTTGCCAAAATATTCGTATATTAATGCTGAATTTGAAAATAGTAACTTATCAATCATACACTGCCTTTTAATTGTTTTTCACCAACATAAGTTTCATGGAAACTTATTATCAACAAATATTGAGGGGCCGTAGGGAGCCTAGTTGTGAGCGTCTCGGTCTCGAGATCGGAAGGTCTCGGCATCGAGTCCCGGTACCACTGAAGACCTACAGAGTATATGCGGAGTACGTGCTCGTTAAATCTGTTGGGTCCGAAAGTCATGTGGTCGGTCATTGCGCAGTTTACCACGGGTACAGGTCCCTGGAGACTATTTCCATCCCTTTCAGGGACATGTCTAAATTGTGGAGGTGGCGATAGATAGCAGCATCTGTCTTGTATGTTTGTGTATGTCGTGTCCGTCCTTCTTGACGAAGGTTTATAAGCGCGTCTTTGCGACCAAGCACACAAGCCTGAAAATATAGGTCTACCAACCTACAAATATTGAATATTATATTTCTTTTCATTACAAATTGCAAGAAATGCAGTAACAAAAAGTATGTTGTTTATACAGAAAACAAACTCTGAGCTGTTGTGCCAGAAAAATACCGTAAAATTTACAGAGATCATCTATTCATTTACACGAATAATTTGTAATTTAACCCAAAATCTGTTTTTAACACACAAATTATAAATAAAACTCAACCTGAATAATCGGCCCAAACATCCGAAGAATTAAAACAATAGGCCACATCGCTTTCTAATCAAACTAATAAAAATAACCTGGTACAAGATTTGTACAGTTAAGGGGACGCAGTACCCAAATTTTTGGGCTGCCCAGAAAATAATTAAACATGCTCGCATGCTGTGGGCTATGGAAATTGCAGAAAAAGCAGGAATCTTTTATAATGGTGAAGTTTTATAGAAAATAAATATAGTGGTTTGGTAAAAGGGTTTTGTAAATTTGATGTTTATTTTCTCAATTTAAATTTTTTCATCATCTGAATGGTTAATACCCTAAGGCTTTTAGGTAAATGTAGAGCTCCAAATTTTTTTTCCTGTGTTGAGACATATATTATTAACAAAAGTTAGTATAGGATAAGGTCTAGTGTAAATAGTTTTTTTAAAATGATAAAGTTGAATTTTTTTTTAAAAAATCCCATTTTTTGGCCATTTTTGTACATAAAGCTACATTATTGTTTTTGTTTTACTTATAGCTTAATATCCATACCAACTTTTATTAATATATGTGGTGGGAACATTTTGCAATAAAACCCATTAAAAAATTCTTTAAATTGTAGGAGGAGTAGCATTTTGAAAAAAAAAAGTTAAAATTTTTGATTTTTGTTAATTTAAAAAAAAACTTATGTTTCAATATTTATTATTTTTTCGTATATGTTTATTGAATGTTAGTTCGTTGTAAAAACAGTTTAATTTGAATGCTAGCAATAAAAATGCGGGATTTAATTTTTTGGGTACCGCGTCCCCTTAAATTTGTAAGTGAAATGTTATTAATAGTTTAATATTACAGAGAGTATTACTTACCCTTTGTTTCGATTTGATGACGTGATTTTGCGGAACCGAATTCTCCCCAATAACTTTGCTTCCCCACAGAATGCACCCGATCCAAGTGTACGTGAAAGCCATGCAAATCATAGGAATTACATAGGTTACAACCAGGAACACGATGTTGTACCTGTAAAAGAGAAAAAACTCAAAGAAATCAAATTACAGTAGAACTTCAAGCATCCGAAGCGTTGTTGATTATCCGAATTCTAGAAAACATTCATCCGGCCTACCTGTTACTCTTCGTCTTTGTTGGATGCCTTACCTAGTAATTTTTTGACAGACTGAAAAAAAATACTAGGCATGACATCCAACCGAGACGAATGGTAAAAAATGGGACGGGTATAAAAGTTTATGAGTCGCATATAACTACTTTGTTGAAAAAAACCTATTACAAACCGCAGTAAATGAACTGAAAAACGGCACCTTACGCTATGGGTTTGGTGTAGACGACCGATTCTGGAGCTACATGATCTCCTAGCACAACCTTAAGTAATTGATTAAAATATACTTTTTTTTGCGATTTACAATACTTATCTGAAATTCTGATTATCCGAATGTGGTTAGGTCCCAATGGCTTCGGATAATTGGAGTTCTACTGTGTAAGCGACACATCACCGGATACTTACAGTGAAGTAAATTATAGTTAAATTATACAATGAATTTTACCTGTCGAATCGCATACTCTAATTTTTAACTTGAAATATATCTCTTACACAAAACATGTGAAAATTTTCAATAAAATATTGAATGAAACAAACACATACATTTTTGCAAATTATTATTAATTTCTTGTTAGATTTTTGTTTTTTCTAATTATATATAGTTAGAAGAAGCATTTTTTAATGTCTTAATAATTAAAAAAATATTTTTGATGAATGACCTTCAAGTTTTTTTTTTAAAGTAGAAATGTGTTGTGCATTTTGTTGGATAAACTGAATAATTTTAAAAAATGTTGGAACTTTTCAACTTCGCGGGCGCAAATCTCTCCAAACGAAATCTTTGTTCACAAAAGACCACAGTATACACAATTGAAGGTTACCATTGGAAATATTCAGTTTGGTGACGGTTGTACATTTTTGGCAACTTTAGTGCTTTCTTCCGCGAAATGAAAAAATACAAAAAATTTAATTGTAAACCAAATAAGGAAATTACAATAGTTATGAACCATATTTATGGGTAGAAGAACTAATCTCAATACAAAGATACTGAAATGATTTTCACCAAAGGAAAAATACTTATGATATTAAAACACCCATTTTGGGATTTGCCCCATTTTTCTGTTCCCATCCCCTAACAGCTTCCTCTGCTAGACGAATCATCGGCACAGATATAATTAGTCGTGTCCTTCTTTTCCCCCAAACATCAGCAATAAGACCCACATACAACAAGAAAGCCATAACCATCTTTTATCTCGAGTGGATCGAATAGACGGGTCGGTGATATTAACATCAAATGGTATGCCGTAGAAGCTGTCGAATAAACAATGATAAACGCCGCTGTATGGTGAAATGCTTATCGGGTATCTTTGGTATTTGTAATTTTAGGTTTGGTGAGGGTACTTGGTTTTTGGAGGCATTTGGCCGTGCAGTTAAACTCGGTTACAACGACATATCGTTAAGGTATCCATATACCTTAGACAACTTTTTCTTTAATTTTTGAGATAGACTTTTTAAACTTTGTGAGAAGATCAGGCACATAAAAATACTTTACTGCAATAAAAAATATATTAATTAATAAATTAAATAGCAATTAAGTAATTTAAGAGGGCCACATTATGTGCAATTTTACGACAATCCAAATTATTTGTTTTACAAAAAACAAGAGTTGTTGTGAAAACAATTTTCCAAGAATCTGGAACAATTTTTAAATCTGAAATTGAAGTCATACACGTTGAAGATAATTTTTTCAAAATAATTCTCAGTAATCGGAACATCCATTTTCCCGAATTTGAAAAAAAAATAATTCGGAGCAATTACGAAAACCAATTATGTTCTCAAAAATGAAAAGGTTATTCTCAAAATTAAGAACCCATTTTGTACAGAAAAATTAAATTAAAACGTATTTCATTACAACCCTCTAACTAACAAGTTTACTCTTAATCTTAGACATTGATCTGACTTTATGATGCTCTATTTTGTATTTCGCTCGATGTCGTAGTTTTATATCTCATTACTCTGAACTCATGTTTGTTAAAGAGCAGACATAACAAAGTTGTTAAAAATTTTACACCTTAAATTAATGCCACAGTAACTATTGTTGGTTGATTTAGATCCCAATTAGAGATTCTTTACCTTGTTTAGAAGAACAACGCTTCTCCATTAAAATTATAACCTCAGTTTAATTTATTATGGAAGTATTTTCCAGGTAATGACACAAAGCGCTGTCGTTTATTATGAAAAAATTTTATGCTTATTATTTGTCTTATCTTTAAATTCTTTCCATGCAATATCTGATTATAAAGTAAAAATGAAGATTATAAATGACAAAATAATGAATTACATGCACTGTTAAAAAATTGGATTAAAGTTACTCCAGCTTCATGAAGTACCTTACACCGAATTCAGGGAGTAACGTTACATAAATATGGAGTTTACTCCGTAAAATCGGTGACAGCAAGGGATGTGTCTGATTTCAAGGAGAACGTTAGACTAATTTTGTGGAGTAACTTAGTACACAAATTTGGTGTAACGTTACTCCTTGAAGTCCCACCAGTTGTATGCAGGAACGCTACGCAGCATAGTTTTACAGTGCATTACTGTAGTACTATAAAATGGAAAACTTCTTAAGGGGGTTCGGATAGGTGTTTGGGTCAAAAATGTCGATTTTCTTTTTTTCCTTTTTTTATTCTGCTTATCTTTAGCTTTAATTTAAGATCAAGAATTATTGATATCTGTTTTTTCTCAGGATTTATAAAATATATCAACATTTTTTGTTGTGTTATTTCTTCCCCATTAATAGATCTTTGATTTAAACTGAGGAATTTTAAATATATCTGCTCAAAAAAAAAAATATACAAATTTAAATCTGATTTTGGTTTTAGTTTTTCAATACATATTTTAAAAATAATCACTGTAAAAATATTTTGTAATATTTTGAAATATCCTCAGTTTAAATCAAAGAGCTATATGTAAGGAACACAATATAAAAAAGTTTATAATGACATCTCATACAGTTCCTAACAGAAATGTTCCTAAAGTTAGGTAAATTAACGTGGGTGAGATAGAACCATCTGACTCCTCTTAAGACGTCTTTAAAGTTTAAAATACCAAAACTTAATATCAAGTTAACAGCTAACACAAAAATCTGATTTAATTTCAAAATAAAATGTATTATGGCAGTAATGTAAAATACAAATCTTGCAAATGGTTAAAGTTATATATTTGTTCTTCAGTGATTCAAAACACTGAGTTAAAAGGATTCAAAGAAATTTAAACAATGTTAATCAGAATAAATTCATTTTATTTCTTATAATCTAACGACTTAAAAACATTGTAACTACACAGAAGGTGGCCTGATTAATGTTTAAAAAATATTTACATTATACATGGACTTACGAGAAACATTTACTAAAGCGATTAGCATAAAACATTTTAAATGTATTAGCACGCCTAAACAAGCACATTCAGTAAACTGAGTTTGTAGTTTTTTAAGAGTAAAATGTACGAGCTTTCAACAATTGACTCAGTTTGTAAAGTAAATTTAATTTTAATTAAGTAGAAAATCTTCCTCGATTTCATGCATCTTTTATTAACTATAATAAACTGTATAAATGGAAACCCAACTATATAATTGAAAAATAATCTTTCCAATCATGTTTATTTAGTTATTGTATATTTAATTAATCGAACATAACGATTCTACCTTTAGAAATTGAGAAAAGTTAATTATAATAATATTATTATGTGGTTTTAAAGAATTGGAAAAATAACTCTTCATGCATATATAAAGTATACTTGTCAACGTCTATAATATATTTTTTATTTAATTTTGACCATCGTCTAATAATTTTATCTAGCTATATTTTAAGTATTTTTTAGAGAATACAAATTATGTTATTATATAAAGTGGTTGATCAAAAGTTTATTTACAATAGTGATTAGAAAATCATGGGTACTTTTGCTACAAAAAATACTTGCAAAGCCATAAAAAGTGATTCCTAATAACCATAAATTATGCAAAATAAATAGATTCTTAGATAATAATTTAAAAAGCACAAAAAACGTGTTGAATGAGACTAAGATCATTAAAAACTCATTTATCATCCTCAGTAGCTTTTATGGAACAGTTTTAACAGCTCGGCATAATTGATAAAATTATTAATTCCTAAGTTTTAAAATGACTTGTAACTATTGACAGGTGGCGACACTAGTTTTAAACTTTATCAATTACAAATTAAATATCCTGTAAATATTTTACGTTCAAATTTGTTGTAGTTCGTAGCAATTGTTTTGTGTTCATAGGTTCACACCTGGTTAAAAAAATATTAAATCGAAATGCAATTTTTCACATAAGTTAGGACCTCTAGTTAGACTACCCCATTTTTCTTAAAAATTCATTCACCTATAAAATATATTATATTCTCTATTTGTACATGTACTCTATAGGTTGGTTTATTTATTCATTTTAAAATTAATTGTAAAATTGAGTGTTACTCTACTTAATAAAAATGGTGACAAGTTTAGTCTCAAGCTGCACGGAGTATAGTTACGCCACAAGGTGGAATAAACTTTCATCAAAAAGCAATAAGCTTACACCACGAAACAGAGTATACTTACATCACAAATTTGAAGAAACCTTACAATATTAAATGGAGTAAAAAACCAGTGGCAGCATCGATGCCTCAAAAGTTCAGGCGGAATTTCTACAACTTTTTTAAGAGTTGGGAAAAGCGGGGACTAATGGGATGCACGTATAATGGGACAAGAAGCCAAAAATGGTGAATAATATTTTATGAGCTTTTAAAATTATTATATATTCTTGTATTTTTTCTGAAATACAGAGGTTAATAAAAATTTGTCCCATGAGCTCCCGCTCTATCCTATATTTATTACTCATAAATGGTTCAATTAAATTTAGGCTATTAGAATTTATAGATTTTTCTTGTTATACACATAAGCTTAAATACACTCTTGGTAAATCCTTATTTTAGTACATTTATAATTACGCATGCCTTTTGTGGTCAGCGGGAGGGATGTGTGAGGTTTTCAACTTTTTTTTAATGGTTCCTCACCAAACTTGAGTTTAGCCAACTTATTCCAGAATTATTGTTAGATATCGTTACATTACACGTTTGTATACACTGCTCAAAAGAATTAGGGGAATTCATGGTTTAAACCCTTTCACCCCCAATGATTCCATTTGGAATCATCAGCTTGCGGTTTAAACCCTTTCATCCCCAATGATTCCATTTGGAATCATCAGCTTGCGGTTTAAACCCTTTCACCCCCAATGATTCCATTTGGAATCATCAGCTTGCGATTTTTTTTTCTCATTAAGTTGAGCTTGCACTTATTTATCGTTAGATGGAAGAATCATGTCTTTTGCAGAATAAATAATGTTGGTTTTAATTAAATGAAAATATGAAAAACATGGTAAAATAAATTCACTCCCAAAAAATTTATGAAATAAATTGACCCTAAATTCTTAACGCTTGAATTCTTAGATGTTTGAAAATTCATTTGAATTTTTTTAACAAATAAAGTCTTGAAAAAATTATTGTTATAATTTATTCAAAAGTTATGATTCTAATTCCCCCCCCCCCCCCTTAAATTTTATTTAAAAAAAATTAGATTTGTTTTCCTAACTTTTACCATATCATTCTGGAAGTATAATGAATCTATTTCACAAATTTTAGAATAAAAAATAAAACTTTGAAACTGAGAGGGTTAACAAATGTACGCGAAGTGCTTCCCTAAATTGTTTTGAGCAGTGTACATTGTTTGCTCTACATCAAAATGCTTCAGTTACCTGATATTTTATGCGCCGAATGAATTTTACTCACACATGATCCAAGTTCGAATTTCCCAATCCTGTCCCTAAACCGTCCGGCCAGACCAACAAGCAGAGCGTCCTCTGAGTCGCGTCCGCGTACTTGTACGTGATGGTTGTGGAGTACAGCAGAGACGGCGAGGACAGCACGGAACTCAGCGTCCACACGGACAGGATGATGGAGTAGGCCACCGCCTTGGTCATCCGGGGACGGAGGGGACGCGTCACTGCCACGAACCTGAAAGAAAAACAAGTAGGTTTGTTACAGAATCTGCCACTTAAACCGCTTCCACACAACATTTGTGCTCAATAGGAAACACACACTATTTATATACCTCAGAAAGAAATTCACCTAACATTGCGTTTAGCTAGTTCTAATTCAAACGTTTAAACGCCAAAACTAACTATTTTCATTAATCTTCTTTCGCAGATTTAATAATTAGTCGTTTGCTAAATTTGCTTGCCATTTTCATTAACATTCTTTCTAATATTCAGTTATTATTTATCGTTTGCTATACAGTTCGAAGAATAAACAATAAGTAAAATTGATGCCTTAAAAATAGTACGAAACTTTGAATCTTTTTATGCAAAGTTAGAATTCTTAATCATCTTAATTCTGCTTCATCTTACTTCATATATATAAAGAACCATCAAAAGAACTCTATTGTGATAAGACATCAATAGAAATTGAATTATATCACATAAATAAATAATTTTCAAGAGTTTTATTTTTATTTTTAATAAAGTTTCTCGTACGTATGACTAAATGGCAACAGTGAAAATATTGAATAAAAATGGAATTTGCATGTTATTTCAATGTAGATTAAATTTTTAGTTATTTAAATTTTAAATATACTTCTTATTCAAATTTTTAAATAAAATTTGGGATTAGCCGAGCCCGATTTTTTCCTTCAAAATGACGTATCTCACTTGTATGTGAGACTTGCGGGTCGTTCTGTGAAAGTTTGCGACGGACGGACCTTCCAATTTTTTCGTCAAAAACGTAGTGTGGAAGCTAATAGGGATAACAACAAAAAATAGTAGCTCCTATTATAAGTGAGACTTTTATTACATTAGACCAGTGGTCACAGTGTTGGGCCATGAAGGGCCACCCCACTCTACTCCTCACAAATGAGACACGTTTTTTTTTGTGCGTTTTCGATTTAACCAATTTTCGCTGAATATTTAAATCCACATTTTAAATAACCCCAAAAAGGTTTGCCGGTACCCACTGCAACTCTAGAGAAATTTGCCCCGTCCTCGAACTCCAAACTGACATTCTTACCGATCATTTTAGAGGAAAAGTAAGGAGAGCATACGACACGACTGGCCTATTATGAGCCAAAAATCAAGAATGGAAGTGTTTTTTTTGGTCCAAATTAGACCAGTATCATAATGTTTGTGACCCTGAGAAAGTCCAAAAATAAAAGTGGGTCGTCGTTGATGTCCTTCCACGTCAAACCGAGGCAATGGAGTATGTGTTCGGGACTGGTTTGAGCACTTCCACGACATAGTTGGGGCAGTCTGGGAACAGCTTGGTTCCGGCCTCAAACTTCAAACTATTTGTGTGTCCCGTCTTAAATCTGGAGAGAGCAGTTTGGTAGAAAGGAAGTAGTGGCTTTCTTCAGAATCAGAACATCTCCATGGATAGAATTTCTGAACTCTAAGGAGTGCCAGATCTGTGGAGAGGGCACTCTGAATTCGGACTACCTTATTGCTTGCCGTGGACTAAATCGTCATGCCCAGATGAGAGGCGCCTTGTACCAACTTTACTGGGGAGCCACGACTATTCACCTTAGCTAAAAGCTAATAGCGTCTCAGTTTACGTAATATGGATAAAATCGATGATAGAAAGTATTGAAAACTGATTTATGTTTATACAGGATTTTTATTTTCACTTCACAGTTGGTTACGGAATTGGAGTGTTTGGAGTGCGTTTGGAGTTTCTTTTGCCAAACTGGTTGTTACTTTGTTGAACACTGCTGGTTAACTAATACACTATTAAGAGTAATAAAGCATCTAGAAAACAAAAACGTCTTTACAAGGTAGTGCAACACGTGCGATAAAATATTTTGAAGCCAATATCTCTCTAATTTGCTCTAATTTGACTCTCTTTCTATAAGGTTTTAACTGTCTAGAATTAAAATAATAAATGCACTACAAATGTATGTAAACATCTGTTTAATTAATAAAGAGCTGCCATAATATAATAAGTTATTTTTTTTTCACACCAAAATTGCTTTCGACTAAAATAATTATGTTAAGTGACCTTTTAATGTGTAATTTTATTAACAAATCCAATCCCTTGCACCTTCCAGTCCAATAGTATGGGTAAAAGAGATTTCATCAAACAATCTTCATCATACAAATTCATCAAACTATTCAAACATCCCGCATTATAATTGAAGTACGACTTCCCTTTGTCACATGAATTTAATTATTTAGCAATTAATGAAATATCCATGGTACTAGAAAGAAGATGAGTCTTTTGGCTGTGTACTCCCATGAATCGTGCAAATGACAAAAGTTCAGATTGTAACTGCAATATTCAAACAAATAAATAGTTTAATTATAAAGGGATCACTACATGGAAAAGGGGCCAAGCTCACGGAATTATTTTCAGTGGCTTCTTTAACTAAAATTTTGAAAGGAAGAAGTGTACATGTATATTTTTAAACATTATGCGTGTTGCTAGAAAACTTATTCACAGTTTCAGGTTTATACGCCTGTAACCCGGAAATTACTAAATTACTTAAAAAAAACTTCTGAAAATTACTTGCACCGTAGCTGTCCCATATATTTAGAAGTGTTTCTGTTTTTTTTGTTTTTTTTTTTACAGAGGACAGAATAAGGTACCAGGGAATATTAATTTATTTTAACTGAGCTATCCCGTGTATTAAACATATTAAATATCAAGACTCTTTCATTATCGTGTTATTTTCTTTTATTTTATTTTCCTAGAAACACACCAGTAACAAAAGCTAAAAAAAACTCAAAGAAATTTTTAAGCTAAAATTCGCTTTTTTTTAATAAAACCCTCAGACTCAGAAAAAAAACTTATAAAAATCTTTGTTTTTGTCATGTTCAAATTAAAAAATATGCACTTTTGATTTTTGAGGAAATATAAGATCTGGAATGGAAACACCATTTAGCGGAATGTTCTCTATCTAAAAAAGCCTATTACTTATTACTATTTACTCAGTACAAAAAGATAAAACGTATATGTTATTTCCCACACAATTCCATCACAGTAGTAACGCAACCCATATCAATAGAAACAAATATTTATGTTTAATTTATAAAAATATTTTCATTCATTTTGTTTTGAGCTTGGCCATTCATTCATTTTATTGTGTGATTCTTTGTTTTGGAAAGATAAACTCCAGACGTTTTTCCCTTAAAAATAATCATTTTGGCAACACGCAACGTTTTGTATCAATCACATAAAAAATATTAAATCACATTAATATTTTATGTAATTAATTTCAAAACGATTCATATTAAAAGTTTCAATTCGGCAAGATGATTATAATTTCAGGAAAAAAGTCTGGAGTTTATCTTTTCCATTGATTTTTATTATAGGAAATAAAAGGATCTGCTAAAGGCATCCCAACCTCGTACTAGCAAGGTATTCTAATTTCGTCTGTTTTAATACTTTTAGCTGGAAAAGTCCCATTTGTAAGATATAACTATTTTCCGCTCACGGTGAGATATATTGCTGAAGACTAGTAGTTTTTTTTTCCCCTGGTGGTTATTATTATCAAAAATTGGTCTTAAATTAATTGATAATATATATATATATATATATATATATATATATATATATATATATATATATATATATATATATATATATATATATATATATATATATATATATATATATATATATATATATATATATATATATATATATATATATATATATATATATATATATATATATATATATATATATATATATATATATATATATATATATATATATATATATATATATATATATAATATATATATATATATATATATATATATATATATATATATATATATATATATATATATATATATTATATATATATATTATTATCTTTACAGTGGTGCTATCACCTTTGTGCTGCTTTGAGACTTTGGAAGATGATCACGTGTCACGTTTGCCATAAACGTTGAAATATCAGAGAGAAATATTTCTATCTACGCCTTACACTAAAGTTTCAAGTTTATTTTCTTTCTATAAACTTATTATTCGCCCTTGACTTTTAAATATCACCAGCATGTAATAGTTTTGCAGAGAGTATTTACAGTGTCTTTAAAATATTGTGCAATTTGTGAAAAATAAAAATTGGTTCTTGAAGTGATAGCGGCAGGTTAGAGCAAATAAAATTAACTTGCTGTGTTTACGTGCACTATAGCAAAAGTATAGCATTTGTGGTAAGAAAAAATACGACATAAAAATCACATATTACTCCCCATTATATTATATTAAGGGCAGCGATACATGTAAAAATCGATTTTTTTATTTCATAAATAGTTAAAATATCATCTCAAAAATATGCCTGCAAGTTTTTAGACTGAAATTCTCATTTTTTATTGATTAAAAATTCATTTAAATGCTACACCTCAACTTGGCGCTTGAGGGCTTTGTCAAAACTTTCAGCACGTTTATCTAAAAATACTTTTTTTAAATTGGCGGGCAAGAAAACTCAAAAAGTTCTCAATCGATCCTTATAAAATTTGGTATACGTATTCTCTACAGTATTATCTTCTAGTTGAACCTCAAAAATGCAAAAAAAAATTAAATTACAGTTTTTTTTACCAAAAACCTTTGAAAAAAGGGTTAAAAAAATCGAACTTTTTTATTCTGAGGCTTGCCGATTTACAATTTTTTAAAAACTTTTTTGATATTTTATTAGTTTAACTAGAAAATGTAAGTTTTATGAACAATTTCAAATAAAAAAGTTTAATTTCAGATCAGTTTTGGAGTAGCTAGAATTCCCGCCGATTGATACTTTTATCCGCGAGGGTATCAGGATATGAGTTACCAAGGCGGCCATTTTAAAAAAAACCAAAACAAAAAATCCAATTTTTGTATTTTAATGTATATTGTTTAAACAGACTGAATTTTAAAACGATTCATGTATTTCTTCCCTTTTAATAACGTCTCTGAAAAACGATAAAAATTCAGGTGGTTACATGTATCGCCCTCCCTTAATAGAAAACTTTCTCTTATATTTAAAGTTAAATCTCTACAAGACCAGCATTTTAGATAAAGTTCATTGAATGCAAAAAAGTATATTTTTTCTCATTTCAATCCCTTTAAATTAAAGTCTCAGGATTTAGAAACATATGCAAATTCTTGAAATTCTTAGATAGTTGGAAGAAATGAAAATTTCCGAATGTAGTCGACCCATGCAAATGTGTTTTATTGAGATTAAAGTTTAACAAGAAAAAGAATACGAAGGATGAGGGAAATGTTAAATATTTTCCCTTTTAAAAGGCTTTTAAATTTTATAAAACCTTGAAATGGTTGAACGTTTTTTTTTTTTTTTGTTCGACATTTCGACGACGTCTTGACATTAAATTTGACATTTCATTTTAAGAAAGTTTTTGGTTATTAACATAATGTATTAGCTAAAAGTACCCACTTTGCTGGTCTCTTTAAATCCCTTTTCAACCATTTTCTAGAATTATAGCAATGTTACTTTAATTCAGTGAACATAAATGAGAGAATACAGAAGAACCTAACTTTTATTCTATTCCACAAAGCCAAAAAACAACATAACTTCCCAAAAGCAAAAGACAAACTGATTTTTAAAAAGAAGAACAGCGCGAGACGTTAGTTGAGTCGTTGCGAGAGAAAATGTAATAATTACTCTCGTGAAATAATCCCGCACAAAATAATACAAAATAAGTTCGCTACAGACTCCCCCTCTAGATTCGCTGACGTCCCGGCAAGGATCCAGCAAGAGTGTCTTGTTCAGTTCTTCTTGAGACGACCTCTCTTGCGTAGAGGGTTTACAGAACTCCCGTTGTAGTGAGAATCACGGCAAGGGCGTAGAGCGGAAGTGTGGTACACTCCTAATAGCACGTCTGGATTATTTGGATTTGCCACGTCCACTTCATAGCTGGTTGGCGAGGGTTGAGTTTTCACTATATACGGTCCGTCACGTCGTGGCGTTACCTTGACAGATTTTTTTTAAGCTTTTCTGCTTAGAGGATGAGTGCCGTAGGGTGGAGAGAAAAAATATATTTTTTATTTAACATTTCTAATAGTGAAAAAAAGTTGTTTCACATCTTACTAAAACATGATATTTAATTTTTTTTTAAGTTAAAGTTAAATTATCAGGGTCCACAATGAATTTATAAATACGAATGTGCTGGTTATACAATAGGGTGGGACGAAAAAATAAATTTTTGAGTACAAACTTCTAATAGGACTCAAAAGTTGCGTTTTGTCATGCTGATTACTGGAAAAATAATAAAAAAATTCCTAATTAATATTATGTGATGCCTCAAAGCGGTTGAAGTTTGAAAAAAATGCCAAAAATCAACTCATTTGAATTTTACCGCCAGAATTTACTGATTACATTTCATACTTTGAAAAAACAAATATCGTTCATTTATATATCGTTATCATAAACAATATTTTACAAATGCTATTCACAATTTTTTAATTCTCGAAAAAAATAATTTTTAAAAATACGCGATTTTGATGAAAAATCACAAAAATTTATAGCTTTTTAAGTGAACCTGTTTGGAATTTTAAATTATAGAAAAGTGCTCTTATACATAGGAATGGATGCTTTACATTATGTTTAACCTATATAAGCAGCAGCATAACAGTTATTATGAAAAGTCAGGGCCGTAGTTTGGGTAATGGGTAAGTTTGCTCCATTATAGTTTAAATTGTAAAATGCATTCGTATTATTTCTTTATTTGCCAACTGCATGACAATGAATTATTTTAAGGCATTTGTTTGAACATTTAGATGGAGTAACAAATGGACCCAGGGCATATTCTGGTCCGATCGGAAAGTCTGGTTGGTTGTGAAGAGCTTCCAATGTGCAGTGTTTAAAAAATTGAAGTAGTTTTGCCAAGTCGCTTGTAAAACATTACTAAAAGCCCTTAGTACAGATCAAGAGTATTTGATGGATATTTGTAAGGGAATTTCTGCAGGAAAGTGTTCCACTGACCTGTTGTAAAGGACGCCTGGGAACATTTGTCATTCTAGGTGGATTACAACTGCTAACAGAATATTAAGCTGTATGTTGGAACACCTGCACCTTCAAAAAGCGTGCAGATATTGGCAACGTTTGTTTGCAAAGTGTATGCTCCGAAGGGTTCCAAATCAGGAACAAGCCATCTTAAAAATATGGAGTTTGTGATCTTTTTGACACCATAAATAAATGTCAATACTTGAATCGAGAACTCAAAAATATTATCCATCCTGTAATCCGACGTAATTGATACTTTGGTCATCCCGAAACATTATCCTCTGCATGATAACTGACAAAGGCCACATGTGAGGGAATTGGTTTTAAGAAGGATAAAGCAAGCAATGAAGCTAACTAGGAAAATTGTAAGAAGATTTGAGCTTTCCAAGTTTAACTTCAATGCCAAGGAATACATCGACATCATCGACTGGTACAACACAACTGAAGAGCTTAGTGGAAGAACGTGCCAAGTGACATTTTGGAAAAAAATTAGATTTTTGTGTAAATGAACATATTACTAACTTCTTTAACGATACCCCCCTTTCGTTCCCCCCTTTTTCAAAAACTTTAAGTTTAGTATATTTTTTACGCTTTACAAGTAACGTTTTCAACAGATCTGAGTGAAAACGATAAACTTTAAAGCTCGTTTTCACCTTTTAGTCACTTAGCATGTTTTTCCACTAAACTCTTCAACTGTGACAGAACCTCCGATTACAGCATCTGTCATCAATCACAATATCATTCGTACTTTTCCTGTCGGAGATGCATCCGCCCTTTTTGAAATTTTATGTAAAATACTATATTTTTTTTTATAAAAAACGCACAAAAAATATTTTATTCTCAAGGTTTATAAGTCCATTGCTTTTTGTTATTTGTAACCATATTTTTTTTTGTATAAATGAAGCCATATTAAGTTCCCAATATTAGTCTCACTTTTCCTATGGGAGATTAACATGTGGATTTTTTTCGTGTGTTTCAAACATTAACCCGATTGTGGACCCTCAAGACATTAAACTAGAGTTCTGAAGTTTTTTCACTTTTTATTCAGTATATCATAATACAACTTTTTCATGCTATTAGATATGGAAAATAGAACATTTATTTTTTAGCATATGATATCACTCCACCCTTGACCCAGACTTCATCGCCAGATGCGTACTGTACTGCATTTCTGCGCTTTTTGTCTGCATACTCCTCCTATCTTGTTTTTCCTCCACTCGGTTTCTTATCTCTCGACTCGAATTTGCAAACTTACACAAGTATGGTGTAGTGGCCACTGGGGGCGCATTTCCTGTTTCAATGCGATGCTCCAGATTTGTTATAGGACCTCCCCGTGAATTGAAGGTGTCCTGGAACTCCATTATTAACTTGTGCAATTGGGTTGGCTGCTTAGGAGGTAAGCCTTCTCTTTCTTCTTCTCGAAGTTGACATTTGATTTGTGGCTCAACCTCTTCAATTTGGGATGCTTCTAAGTCTTCAGACAGTACGCCCGACTCAGGAACATCTTGTTGTAAGACTTCTGGTTCTGGAACAGCTTCTACTGGCCGTAAGAGGGTAACCGGAATATCTCCTTGGAAGTGAATCTTCCGCTTTGGGTGCTCACAGAAGTGCCAATTTCTGTTCTTCATGTTGAGTACGATACCAGTCTTTTCCAGAAAGTCCGTCCCAAGAAGAGTTCGATTTCCTTTTGCACTTGGCAGAGCCAGAATATCCAATGGTATGGATTTATCTTCAATCCTAATGTTCACTGTGGCGGTGTACGCTTCTTCTGTGGATTTGCATCCATTTGCCAATGTCATCGCAATTTTTGTGGGTCGGAATTTCACACCATTGTGCAGCAGACAGGAATATAAAATCTCCCCAGCGACCGATCTGGAAGCGCCAGTGTCTGCACAGACTCGAGCATTTACTCCTGATATGTTGGTGTCAATCAAAGCCAGTGGTGAGTTTGTTTTGTGGTAGGTGTGCATGGTCAAAAAGTTGACAGCAAACTTCTCATCTCTTCCTGGTGAACAGGTTGGACATTTAGTTTTAATCACGCCTATTCTACCACAGCCATAACAACTGACAGCTGGCCTTTCCACAATTCCAGTTTCATTTTTAGGGTTAGAGGGAAACGTTTTTATTTTCTGTGGACCACATTTAGAATTTCGGTTAAACTCGTTACCTTGACGACACTTCGGAAATTCATTCCTTCTAGGCTCTTGAGATGTAGCCTTTTGCCTTACGCTTCTGACTTCGTCGTAAGAATCCAACTTGTTCGAAAGTTCAATAGGATTTACCAGATCCGACCAATTGTCCAGGAAATGGTCTCGGACATCGGGTGGAACGCGACGCTTAATTTGATCACTGATCATCAAGTCACACAGAGGTTTAAATCTGTAATTCCAAGTCCTGATATCCATCCGTCAAAAAAGTTCTGCAAATCAAAGTAGAAATCACGCCACGTAGTGTCAGGGCTTCTGCGATGTTGGGTAAACAACTGACGAAACTTCTCGGCACTCATCTTAAAACGCTTTAAAAGAATTCGCTTCACATATTAGTAGTCCTGAACATTTTCTTCACTTTCTTGAGCAATAAGTTTAGCGATGTCTTTTGGGAGAAGACCGACCAAGTACTCAACCCACTTTGTGACTGGTATCTTTAAAAATGTTAACTGTCTTTCGAACAGGTTCAGGAACAAACTGATGTCATCACTTTTTGCATCGAAACTGGGAATTAACTTTTGGAATCCAAATTTTGGAAACTCTGTGTCGGTTGACAAAGCAGAACCCGATGAAGAATTCGGATTTTCCAAATGAGATTGCAATCTCAGTTTTTCTAGTTCGAATGATCGTTCTTGTTCAAGCTTCAATCGTTCTTGTTCAAGCTTTTCTTCTTTTTCTATAGCAATTCTTTTTACGATTATTTCTTCAAGAAGTGTTTTCACACATTCAAGATCTTCTTTATAAACTTCACTTTGCTGAATGTTCTTTTTTATTTCTATGACTTTGTTATTTACATCATACTCTATATTTAAGTCATCAGCTAACCTTTGTAAGTCAGACTTTTTTGCTTTAGCAAAGAATGACATGGTATCAATGTTAATCTTCTAAGCTATCAAATATTAAGTCAGACTAATATATACTTGTAAACTTTGATAACAAAATTGCTAAGCAGGTTTGTCTACCTTTTATTTTAAAAGTTCAAAAATATTCTTCTCGTTGCAAGTATGAACACTTATAAGTAACAATTCACTATAACCTCATTAAAATTATCAGGCATAACTAAATAATATTCTTCAGGTACTAAAGGTAGGTATACACATGGAATTTTATAAAAAGAATTCCTATCATCTTGAATTTATTTCGACCGAAATGTTCCAAAACCAAATTTAAATTGGATAATTAAATTTTCCTTTAGTTCCTGAGTTCACAATTAGCAAGACAGAGTAAAAGGATTTTACTTATCTTTCTTCTGGTGCGTATTATACATCAACTTTAACATCGGTCGATGCCGTTATTTGGTATTCCAATCGGCGACCTTCCATAATCAAACCGTTGAAAAAGTCGCCATCTTGCATCGTTTCACTACGTTGAAAATAAGACTGCTAATTTCTTTCTACAAGTTCAAAGTTCACGAAATAACTATTTCAAATATCGTAGATCGGGCCACGAGTTGGAGCGCCAATTTGTAGCAATATGTTACTTTAATTTAGTGAACATAAATGAGAGAATACAGAAGAACCTAACTTTTATTCTATTACACAAAGCCAAAAAAACAACATAACTTTCGAAAGGCAAAAGACAAACTGATTTTTTTAAAAAGAAGAACTGGGCGAGACGTTAGACGAGTCGTCGCAAGAGAAAATGAAATAATTACTCTCGTGAAATAATCCCGCACAAAATAATAATACAAAATAATTTCGCTACAGAATTAATATTTCCCCTCTTGCTTTTTCATGCTGATTAAAATTAAATTTATATATTTAAATTGATGCTAATTTTATTCAAATAAGTATAAATGTGGCATAACTATGATATAGTCACCGGCCTTAATTTAGAGATTAGAATTACAAATAGTATGACAAACATTCTATTTCGGCATAACTTGATTATAATAGCAAACCTACATTAGTTGTTCATGATGTCACCAATAAACAAAACTTCAAACCAAATTTTAAGACTGACATCGTACTCGCCTTCGGGACTTTTGGAATATATTTAAACAAGTGCCCTCCGCACGAGGTATTATTCGTCGGGATTTTTGGCTGCACATACCATTTATAAGTAGGCAATCAACAAGTAAGTAGTGGTCTTTCAGAAGTGTTAACTTAATCAATATTATTCCTCGATTTGAACTATGATTGCATGTTTTTCAAGTTAGCCCTAGTATTGAGATACAAAGGTTTTAATGTCAGTTTTCTGCACGTAAAAGTAATTGTGTCCTTTACGATTTGTATAAAAGATATACTCCTAACCTCTTAAGACCCGAGCAAAATCCTACACGTATATTCTTAATCTAAACATACTTTTCATACAAATATATGCTAAAAAGTATTTTTGCATAGTAATTTTTAGAAAAATGAATGAGAAAACACATTTGTTGTGCTATAAATGCAAAAAGAAAGGCCCTATCACTTATTTGTAGTTAAAAACAATGTTAAAATAAACTGTTAATGCAAAATGCCTTTAAAATTAATTACTAGACGAACTTTTTGAAAAGTTTGAAAAAAGTTTAAATTAATTTATTTGAGAACTCTAATATTGTATTGACCCTCGTTCAACTTCATTTTTTATAGAAATAAATGACTGACATCTGATATCAAAGGCTGAAAACTGATATTTGGATATTTTTCTATCGGACCAGGTCAATTTCGGAACTAATTAACACGTTAATTGTCTGTGAGGACGTTTTAAAAAATGTCCCCAAATAGGGACCCCAGGTCGCAAGAGGTTAAAGCAGTCCATAATCGCCTCAGAGCATACGATTATATATTCCTTTCTTAAAGTATTGATAAATTTCTAAAGAATATTTAGAAATACTTTCACATGATTTTTTTATATAGGCTTAATAATTCTGAATAAGTTATACCTACACATATTCAACTTATTAATACAACTATTTCTTTTATGTAGACATAAAGCTTATCTTATTTTTACTGTTACGATTTGTAATTTTTTTTACAGTGGTACATTTTTATTATCAAAGTATACGAAAATATCACTACCATAAAATTTCCCGTAATTGTCTGAAACTACATGCATAAAGTTGTTAATGAAAACTTGTAAAACAGTAAAAAAAATTGCGTGACTTTAACTGTTGATTTGTCAGCAGAAAATGAAAATAAAATAACATTATGTTTTAACATTTTTTTATATTGTTAATGTTACGAATATGTCAATATGTGTTTAAAAATGACCTACTGATTTTTACATAGTATACATTTGCGTAAACTTTAGTTAAGCTTTAAAAAAGTATATAGAGATTATATATATTTTAAAAGAAAAAATTTATCTATTTTTTATAATATTATTTTTAACCATAGATGGTATGTCTAAATTTAAACTTTTATAAACAATAGTATTTTTATATACAATAAAATAAATTTGACTCGTTTTACACATTAAAGTTAATTTGTAAAAAATGCTTAGTCGGACGAATCAAATTGTATATTTGTTTATCAAATTATTTTACATTAGGTATTAGTAATATTATAAAGTTATTGAGAGAAGTTGATAGATGGACACTAAAATATTCGCAAAACAATATTTTAATGAAATAGAAATTCAAACTTTGGAATTATTAAAAATTGATTATGATTTTTCTTATTTGTGATTTTATGCACGTGCCTATGCAGTCAATAGCGAATAATTCTTAACATTAGCTTTGTTACAATAATAATTGCTTAAGTTTAAATTAAATATGCCATCTGAAAGTTAAAGCTAAAACTAAATAATTATATTTTTTTTCTTTTACAATCGGATGCTTGTGACGTAGTATTAGAATTTATTCGATGGAAGGGGTATGTAGACTTTTTGGTGGAGAATAAATTGCCACCCCCTAGTTTATCAGTTTCTATTCATTCAAAAGAGAAGAGATTTAGTTTTCAGCTGATAAAAGCACTTTCTTAGACATGGATCAAAACACCAGTAAATACCAATGCTGGTCGTCGTTTATATTAAAATTAATTTGAAATTTGAACTTTTTAATGTTAGATCTAAACTAAGGGTTGGAGAAAAAAAAATTTTACAGACATATCCAATCGAATACCTTAGGGTAGCAATGATTTGAAACTTATTCCCTCCTTAAACTTGCTTGAAAAAAGTCGAAGGAAGCTTTTCCAATTCTACGAAACCCCAAATTAAAAAAAAACTGTATTGATAGCGACTTTACATGAACGACTTCCACAGGAAAGCCAACCTTGATAATTGACGTCTTGTTCATAACTCAATAACTAAACCAAATATAAATACTTTAATCTAAAAGTAGCAAACTAAGAGAAAACATAGAATAAAATAATTAAAATGGTTGGTTGCTCGGTTGGTAGACATATATTCAGGTTTGTGTGCTTGGTCAGAGACCCGCTTATAAACCTTCGTCAAGTAAGACAGACGCACACAAAACACACACATAAGTGACATATGCTGCCATCTATCACAACCTCCACAATTTAGACATATCCCTGAAGGGGAGGGAAATAGTCTCCAGGAACCTATACCCGTGGGAAACTGTGCCATGACCGCCCACTGGACTTTCGGACCCACAGATTTAACGAGCACGTACTCCGCATATACTCGGTGGGTCTTCAGTGGTATCGGGACTCGATTGCGGGACCTTCCGATTCCGAGAACGAGGCCTTAAGGTATTCACATACCTTAGACAACTTTTTCTTTAATTTTTGAGATAGACTTTTTAAACTTTGTGAGAAGATCAGGCACATAAAAACTAACATGAAAATACTTTACTGCAATAAAAAAAATATATTAATTAATAAATTAATTAGCAATTAATTAATTTAAGAAGGCCAAATGGTGTGCAACTTTACGACAATCCTAATTACTTGTTTTACAAAATTTTTCAGAAAAGAAAACAGTAAATATCCAGGCATGTGATCATACTTTATCTAAGCTCTAAGCAAAGTAGTTAATTAATTATGATAATTTGAAATGGCTATAGCTTAAAAATATGATTTTTTTTAATAATTAAATTTTTTGAAAGTCTGTAAAAAATAAATATTCTTTACAATTGTTATAAAAATTATGGCTACATGATCTGATTCTTACTCTTTAAAATTCACTTTAAATTTTTTATATCGAAGCATATTAATTTGAAATATCTTGCTCGGAGTACAAGCATATTATGAAAAAAATCGTTCTTCAGAAAATGAGTTCAAGGATTTCATTGTAAGATTGAAGACAGTAGAATTTCCCTTAAAAGACAGCCTGTAAATTAAAAACTATTTACAGAACAAGAAATATTCTTGTTCCAAATGAAAGATAAAAAATCAGATAATATTTTAATGCAAAAGTATCAGAACACATATTTTGATCAATTTTTCCGTATTCTAAGGTATACGGATACCTTAACCACTATCGCCCCATAATTGAAATGGTTTCAAGCCGCACCAAGGCTTGTGGTCAATTTGAGAAAATGTATCAATTAAATAACAGTAGGAGGCCCGTAGCCCTGTCGTCAGACCATCGTCCTCTCATACATAGGGTCCCGTGTTAAAAACCTGGTCACAACCTATAGACGGACATGTGTTAGCAAAAATAAATAAAAATAAAAATCGACGACCTAATAGAGCACTTGACTGTATCGCTAAAATTCCTTCCAATATTAAATTATTTATAGTTTGGACCCAAAAATAACAAACGTATATATTTTGTTTCAACATAAATCTTTAAGTAATTAATAAAAATCATTTTAAAATGGCTTTTTTTCATCGGTACCTCACGTGATCACAAACACGTGGATTTGGCTGACGTCACTAGTATATATAAACAAACCGGTGTGATGTTTTTTTTGCTTGCAATTAAACTGGATTCAATCTAATTTACTATTAAAATAAGAATTATAAAGATAATGGAAGGAGAAAGTTTGTTTATAGTTACTAGTGACGTCATAGATACCACGTGATAGCCACAAAGCGTTTTCGGGCGTAATTTTTCGTCCTAGTTTTAAAATTAATTTTTCTGCCTTTTGTATGGGGTATTTGAAAAAAAAAGAAAAAAACGGGAAGAAAGAAAGAAAGAAGGAAAAAATATTTTTGGCATAAGAATATTTTAAGACAATAATTTTTTTTTAGTCAAATACCCTATTACGGGGTTCCACGAATACACTGGGGCAGACGTGCTCTTTAATCTGTGGAGTCCAAAGTCCCAACGGCGTTAACGATGTCGCTCAAAGTCCAGTTGGGTGTCAACTCAGGTGTCCATCTCGTTACTTGACAACTATTTTTAATTACGAGGCGTATTTGGCTGTGTTAAAGCTCGTACAGGAGACTAGAAATAGACAGCTGAACACGATTAAATTACCAAGCAACAGTAAGTATCTGTATCTTCAAAAAAACCAATCTAATATTTCCGCACCGAGGTCTTAGAGAACTACTTCGTTAACAGCGAAAGGGGCATGATTAATATAAACTGGAGCCGACAACAGGTAGCAAGAGGTTACATTTTAATTTTTTATTTCCTTTAATTTCTGAATAAATTGAAATCAAGAAAAAAAATAGATTTAAGTAGTATTTAGAAATGAATCGAATCCATAAGTTTTAGAGAGAAGAGAAATAAAAAATGAAGTTGGTAAAACCCAGAAAGTATGTATTTTCTGAAAGCGATTTGTGATCTTAAACCGACGCTGAGCAAAAAGTCCCCGTCCCCAGTTAATAGCTTCTATTGTTTCAACATATTTAGTTTTTAGCTTTCAGTTGAAATTTTCAATATTTCAGCCCTATTTATAGAATAAAAAAAGTTAAACACTAGAAAAAATTTCCTAATTCCTGGAGTTTTTACTAGATGTGATCAATATTTGCAGACATTCAATCGAATTCCTTTTTTCTGTCTCCACGCATTGCAAATTATTTCTTCGTGCTGATGCTTGTCAAACGAAGAACGATTTCGTCGAATGTCCACAAATTCAAAAAATGCAATTTTCTTTTCACGTTTTAATTGTATTCTTATCTTTCATTAAAAAAATCTATTTCTAACAAATATTTGCATTACTAAAAGTTTTAATGTAATGAAAAAGTCCGTTTGCTTTTAAAATAAAAGCACCTTTCTAAAAAAACGCAATATTTCAAAGAACCCCATTTTGATATATATTAGGTCGTCATTCTAAACCGACAAAGATCATCAAAACATTCTATCCATTTTTAATTTACTTTAGAGAAATAAATTTTCTAGTATGATGATTGAGTGGTAATGGTGATTTAAAAGAATTGAAAGATGGCCTTCTCATACTTTTTAAAAGGGCATTAAATTTTAAAGGGTTTTTCAATAATTGAAGTACTTCGTAATAGAATAATTTCCGGAGATTTTCAATGACTACGAATTTTAATGGACTGAATTTTTCTTATATTTCTTTTTTTCTATATCTACTGAATAACATTTGTCTGTAGCATTTGTAGATTGGGGTATGAAAGTAGGTCATGGACAGATGGACGGACATAGACTTATAACCTTCACCTTTTACTCTATAAACGTAGTGTTAAAACTAAAACTCATTTTTGATTCCCTACCCATCACTAGCTTTTCAATTTCAATCACTTTTAAATGTTGCAGCTCTATATCGCTGCTGTATTTCTCAGAATGCTAGGAATGTTTTTAAATATTGTTCAAATGTTAAATATTAATTAACTTACGTTTAAAAAATTTATTTAAGTAGCATAAAAAATAAAATCTGTGACTTCAGATACCTATTTTTAATAAATTTTGTTTGTTCTTCTGTATCTCGCAAGTATGTCGGTCTGTATGTCTGTATATGGCGGTCAGCAGGAATTACTAATACCAGCCCTCGCGACCGAGTAATTACTTTGTCTCAGGCGTTCCAGTAGGCTTGCACACAAGAGGTTCCTGGATCAAAGCGCCCGATTTATAAAAATATTTGGGCTTAAAAGGTATAGCATCAAAGTAGTCTTTAAAAGTTTTGCATAACCACATGTTTATCTCTGAGTACGTATGTCTATCTGTTTGTAAACGGTCAATTTCAACTTCCGTTCTTTTTGTCTGGGGTTAAAAGTCATTATTTTTGTTTGAAAGGCAGGACATCAAAGACATATATTTTATACACTTTATCTATCTATACCGCCCCCCGTCATCCTGTCGATCTAATTTTATGAATTATTTTTTATTTGAAAGGTACGAAACATCAAATAAAAAAACCTACTTTTATTGTAAGAAGAAACAAGTTTTCCTTTGTTTGATTGCATTAACGTTGTACTAGAGCCACATGAATTAAAGTAACATAACAAAAAACTATTTTAGTTTTTTTATAACAACTAGTTTTGCCAATAAATTTAATGATAGTATTCTATTCAATTAGTTTACTGATATTTAATATTTTGCTCGTGAATCGTTCTAATATCAGTTACTTGCCCCAAATCTATTTGTTTATTTAAACATCCATCACCTTCATTATTCATTTTAAATATCATATAATTACTATATATTCTAATAATGTATATACTAATAATGCGCTTACTGTAGGTAAGGGCACTGAAGCTGTCAGTTTTGTTGATAATAATAAATATTTAACGTCGTTTTCCGTTTAAAATGGTGGAAAATCTGCATTAACTCTATTACGGAACTTGTCAGTGATAGTTTATTCAATATATAATGTATCCACTAAGCAATGATGGTGGTTTAGGCGTTATTAATTAGTCATGCCGCACTTTCTAAGCAAATTTAAACTATATTTTAACATAATTTGTTATCTGCAGCACTGTTTGTCCTTTTATTTAAAAATTTATGGATACTTTATTTGCATTATTTATTACAATGCGTTCGAAATAGTAGAACACGTTTTATATACCTATTTTTTACTATTTAAAAGAAAAGTCTTAAGCTTATTTTTAAACTAAATATTTGTTTATGTAATGCTCAGCTCCCTTAGATTTATTTTTGTTACGCTAACGACCACGTAAAGATACTTAAATTGTTTCTCCTTTCTTTAAAGAACTCTTGGTTATAGTTTTACTCTCATACGAAAACTTTCTATTAATTGGTTTCCTTTTTACAAAAAAGTTATCCAATTTGACAAAATTATTTTTAAAATGGAGAATATAACTTATAGGGTTTTAAATTGCAGTTTGTCTGAAACTTTTATGGGTTCTTTATTTACGTTACTTCCAAAATAAAACATATTAAAACAAGTTTATGATAGCAATTTGAGATGATACATTAAATTTAAAGACACTAACAAAAGTCAGCCTCATCAAAATATTAAAAAAACAACGCGTAGGCTCGTTTTTTTTTAATGTTTATAGGATGAGTAGAATAGTAAACGCGTATTTTTAAAAAGATTTTATGCCTTTTTTGTACAGTCAGACTTCGAATTGCTTCCTCATCTATTTACATTATATTACAAAAATTTGAGAAGTGGTTTATTTAAAAAAAAACCATAATTATATGAGTGTTTTTCGATGTGCACATGACCCAGACAAGTTATGAGAACTTTTATAGGAACTCTTACAACAAAGGCCAACCTCTTCTTTAGGACATGATATCGTAAGAGTTTATTCTTAAAATAAAATAATAATAATAATAGTGTTTTTCGATGTATCTAGACAAGTTATAGTAACTTTTATAGGAACTCTGACGTCAAAGGCGTCATCCTCTCTCGTAGGGCAAGATATAGTAGTTTTGATAGTGTCAGTTTTTGCTCACAGGCATGCCTTAATAATATTTTATTTTTAGTATGGCAGTTAAGTTAACTAAATTTAAAAAAAAATTACACTTCTTTAAAGTTAAAATCTACTTCAACGGCATCCTAATTTACAAGTACAGTTTAAAGCTAAATTCTTTTATCATTTTTTTTTAATCACAAGACAATCAACAGTTAGGACATTCAGTAGTTTTTATAGATCACAACTGTTAAAAAATACTTGTACTTAAAATATATTTTAAGTAAATGTGTTAGAAACTAATTAAATCCATGAATATGTCTTTATATATATTATGAATACATTTGAATTTCAAAATAAGTATTATTCTGTTTGACCACTGCTACTGCTAACCTATTTGTAAATGTAAAAGTCTAAAAAAATACAAGAAACTCATACACAGTTTCTCAAGCGTTACCTAACAAACTTTATGCAAAGCAGATACCGATAATTGAACACTGTATAGAAAATTTCTTAAAGTAGGTTTCACGTAATCCCATTACTTCCAACCAAGAACTCTAAATCTTTGCGAACATGCTTCTTAACAATCTTGAAAGATGTGGAAAAGCTGTATTCTGAAAACCCCTTTTTTTAAAAGATAGTCATGTAAATTTTCACAATCTGTCCCATCTTATATCTAAAGTTATGCCGTCACTCTGTCATTGCATTGAAAGGAATTTGAAAAGTAATGCAAGTTTATGAATTTATGGAATTAAATTTTATGCTATATAACATTAAAATACAGACATTTTTTTTTAATCTGGTGCATTTTGCACAAAAACATTAAACCTTAGAATGCATTACAGTAAAAAATTGTGACATATATTGAAAATTCATTGTAAGTATTTTCTGTATAATTTCAACACATTTTGTGGTAAATTTTTTGCATCACAGTGTTGTTTAATGTTTGTTTTACAACTAAATAATATTTTCACGACACACAAAGTCACACGACTAAATTACTCTAATAAAGTTTAATCTGAAAAAACGGGAGCATCTACAATGGGAGCAGTTTACAGCACGGAGTGTTGGCAGCACTTTTACCATCACACTGTTATGATAAATTATAGTTTTTTAAATGGATTTTTTAACATAGCATTTATTTTAAAGCATTTTACTTTAAAGAAATGAAAATAGTATTGACGTAAAATAGTTTCATAATTTAAATACTCTTAAGCATTCAAAATGCAGACCCAAATAACTCACAAGCTGTGTGAATCCTGAAACGCCTCTGTTACTAAAAATACAATTACAAAATTTTGCTAATATGCATGGTGATACCAGCATATTCTAACTTTCTCTTTTTTGCTTTAGTGTCATATGAATTATTGGTTTAGGGTGTTAATAAAGATATCCCTGAAGGCACTTAAAGCAGTATCGTAGAATTTTGATATTTACACTCTCAAAACAAAATAGTGAAATCCACTCCTATAGGGGAAGTGCATTTTCGGCACCGGAAAGGAGTGGAAATTAACTCACTCTGAGTTAAAACCGCTCGTTTTAAGAGTATATGACGTAGATTGTTTTCTTTTATTTCTTTTACCCACTCCGAAAAAAGAGTGAAATCCACTCCTATAGAAGAAGTGCATTTTCGACACGGAAAGGAGTGAAAATTAACTTAGACTGAGTTAAAATCGCTCGTTTTTTTAAGAGTGTATATGTAAGATAGAAACCCTTATTATGTGACTGAAATGAAAATTACTCTTATTTACCCCTTTTTAAATTGTCATTATATCGCAATATTTTCGGAAAATGTTGCATGCAAACGTTCGTTATACGCAAACTGTCACACATCAGCAAGAAATAATTTTTTAAAAAGATAATCGTAATTTGTATTACCATTGTATTTTCGTTAGGGAATGAAATTGACCGTACCGCCGAGTGTTGGTAACAATCCGGCCAAATGAGAAGGGTCAAATGACATGAAGAAAAAGTGAAGTGCCTAAAGATGACTCCGGCCTCAAAGTCACAAAATAAAAGAAATTAGTTAAGATATAAATTGAAGAATACGAATGGGTGCTTGCATGCCACTTTTTTGCTTGGGCAACAGCTAATAAAAATTACTTTCATTTTATTCTCTCTTCGAAATAAGTAATCGAATGTCACTGAAGTTTCGTTCGTTTTTGGAGACTTTTTTTAATGATTGTCCAAGTTAAAAAAATTTCAAACAAAAAAAACTACTTTTGTAATTAATTTTCAATAAAACCAAAAAAACTTCATTTTGCACACGCCTAATTACCTAGAATTTTTTTTATGATGTTTGATACGTACTTAGATTTCTTTTATCAATTTGAAGTCCGTATCTTTTTTAGTTCGAACTGTAGAGTGGTTTCAGACAGACAGTCTGACAGGCGGACTTATTTTCATAAACCATTTTTTCGGAATCAGCACCCTCCAAAACTTGTAAGAAACACAAAATCTACATTTCGGATTTTTCAACCCATTGCATTTCTTTCCTTACCATATATTTCATATCAGGTAAATTATAAGGAATACATTCATTCATCAACATTAAATTATAAGGAATACATTCATTCATCAACATTAAATTATAAGGAATACATTCATTCATCAACATTTACTAGTTAAAGCTCTAAGTGAAGTATTAAGAGAAAATGCTATGAATATAACTTTTTTGGCCTCATTGTTCATTTATCATATTATGTCATTGAAAAGCTGAAACGAGCAAATAATCAAAGCGTGGTCACCTTCAGAAAGTATCGTAATAAATCATGAAAGAAGGCGTAATAGAATGGGGGGCTTACTTCTTCATTGCACTTACCGAGTCCGTAGGATTTTCTTAGAATATGTCACACATAAAGATGTAATTAAAATGGTAAGTATTAATATGTTCTATGTTTAAATTAGGTTGTGTGACACTTCACGATTTTCCGTTATCACTCAATAAATAAATACTTTTAAAGGTAATGGACAATTACAGCGTTTTCCACAAACATATTTATTCGATTAAGCATATTAAAAAAACCTCTAAAACTCAAGTACTTCTGGTTTTAAAGATGTATTTATTTTTAAATTCATTTTTAAAGTTAATGATACTTCACTCTTGTTAAACCTCTCTTAGCATAACAGATGACGTCACGGTTGGCTTTTTTTTTGTTCTTGGCGTGTTATTTCGTATCACGTTTCACTGTATCGCTTTTGAAACTGTGAATTGTGCTTTCATCCTTATCAAACTCTTAAAAAAGTTATGCTATTTTACAGAAACATGCCATGTTCATTCCAGTTAATTTTTTCAAACGCTGAACGATTTCACTCGAAAATTCCGATCAGATCCAACAGTCAATAGTTCTGCAATAGCTCATACGCGCTCTAGTGTGTGTATTTTAACTAACAACCAAACTTGGAACAAGCTGTTCAACTTCCTTGATATGAACTGGTTACAAATAATATTGTCTTCTTCTTTTAATGAGGTTTCGCAGAAATTGTAAGGTTTACTATTTTATCAAGTGTATTACAGCATAGATCGAAACATCACCAAAAACATAACAGTTGACGTCAGAGCTGTTTTCAGTGATGTACATTTTCGGCCAATTTCAAATGCATTTTTTGTTGAAATATAAACATATTTTTGAATATTTAACCTTACATTCGGAATCTGCAGCTTCTAATGTACCAGAAAAACACATATATTATTAATTTCGCGTTTCATGCAACTTGTCCATTATTCGGCCCATAAGGAAATTTCAAGAACTCTAAACCTACAAAGTTCTATGGCAGCTACTCTTTGCAGATTCCGAAAACTGTATGATGTCGTCCGACAGATAGTAGCAACTCCATATTAGAAGTTCGGAGCTCTTTTACTTCGAACAGTAGGTTGTTTCAGACAGACAAACTGACGGATAGATAGATAGACAAACAGACCAATGTTCGAAAACTTTTTTTTAAAATAATCAGCACTCTCTAAAAAAAAGTGTATAAAGCGCAAAATCTCAATTTTGTGCATTCGACCCCATCGCAATACTTGCACTACTTCATATTTCGTATTAGGTAATTGAAAGTAAGAAGTCAAATTTGTCAGATGCGTTACTTTTACAAAACTTTGTAAATGCACTGTTGCACTCTAACATTCATATATAACCGTTTGTCTGTTTAATGTATTTTTTAATTCTAAACTACAACCATTGATAAAGGACATAAGTTCTTCTTTCGACGATTTCTGAAACTCGGTGCAACTAACATGATAATTTTTATAACTTAAATTTTATATAATAATACGCAAAATGGATGGATATCTATTAAAGACAAGCAGATATGTAAGTTTTTTTTTACAGTTACAAAGCATTGAAAATGTGATTATTGGATAATGAAACACAAATAGTTATTTTGCCAATATGTACCACGTGATATATTACTGAAATATTAAATTATGTGTGGTAAAAAACCATGCCGTTTTGTTTCCGAATGTTTATTTAACATCTCCCGAATAAATATTTAACTTAAGTTTCTTTTTCATTACATCCTTGAATAAAATTATCTTTTTCAAAAGATGCAGGGTTTCGTCGCTACGTTAGTCCAAACACACTTATGTTAAATCTATGTTTTTTTGGCGTAAACTCTTTAAAAATTGAAAAAAAATAATTTTAACCACTTGTTTTAGCTTAAAATTACAATAATAATATTAATTAAGCGGCCATTTTTAAGCAAGTAGGTGATGGAAAATAAAGTTTTTATTATATTTTGGTATACTAAATAATTAAGTATAAAAAACGAAAAGTTAATTTTTACATTTTTCTTAGTTTTTACATTATTTCACAAAGTTGCTTTTATATTTAAATTCAACAATAAAGAAATAAATATTTGCAATTTCCCAATGCACTAATTTTGGTTATTCAACTCTCTTATCGAAAAAGAAGTCCAAAAGTTTCATAACACTCACATTTTAAAAGCAAGACGAAAAAAACAATATATCACTCGATGCTTGTGCAATTTGCATTTTATGGATCTCAAACAATATTTCAACCATAAAACCACCACCAGTTGACCAGTTAAAATCTAGGTTGAACCTTTTATTTGCTATTTTGTCATTCAACTACTGATGTTACTTCAAAAATACATCTATAATTCTTTTAGACTCAACGAAATGTGCGGAAATGTTTCTTATGTGGTCTATATTGTAGTATTTTTGAGGAAGTTCTTTCTTTTGTAAGGAGACGCTTTTCTTTTGATCTTTAAATGCAAGTTAAACAAAAACTTTCACAAAAATAAAAATTATAATGTGCAAAAATTTTTGAAAAACCCACGGTCAAACAACTTTGTACATGTCGGCATTCAACGTCAAAACCGCATCTAAACAGTATATTTGTTTCCTTGAGCGTTTCTTTCAATAATTGAAATGTATTAAAAACTATTCATGTTTTATTCAACTTAGTTGCACTGCAATACTTAAAAAACTGCTATTTTTTAAATACAATTTTTAGTAAAGTTAGCATCCGTTAAAAGGTGTCTTGATATATTATCCTTTATTTTAGCGAAGTAATCATTTAAGCTTCCAAATGTACAAAAGTTAAAGAAATGGGTGTTTGAATGGTATTTTTCCCTAAGCATTTGTGTTGCCACTCAAGACCTGAAACATGCCCAGTGCTTAAACGATATTTTCTTTGGACATAATAACTACAAATAAAATCCCCTCTTAAGATGACGCGGTACCCAAAAAATTAAATCCCGTATTTTATCGTAAGCATGCAAATTAAACTATTTTTTACAAAGAACTAACATTCAATAAACATATACGAGAAAAAAAAATATTGAAACATAAGTTTTTTTTTTTAAATTAAAAAGTTCAAAAATTTTAACGTTTTTCAAAAAGCTGCTCCTCCTACAATTTGAAATATTTTAATGGGTTTTTATTGCAAAATTTTCCCACAACATAGTTAATATCATAAACTTTAATATAACTATCAGTAAAACAAGAACAATTATGTAGCTTTATGTATAAAAAGGGACAAAAAATAGGATTATATTAAATTTTCAATTTTATCATTTAAAAAAATATTCACACTAGACCTTATCCCATACCAAATTTTGTTAATAATATGTCTCAACACAGGAAATATTTTTGGAGCTCCTTAAATTTACCTAAAAGACTCGGGGTTTCAACCATTCAGAAGCTGAAAAAATTGAAATTGAGAAAATCAACATCAAATTTACACAAAACAATTTTACCAAACCACTATATTTATTTTCCATAAACCTCCACCGTTATAAAGGACTTCTGCTTTTTTTTTTCAATTTCAATAGCTCAGAACATGCGAGCATGATTAATTAATGATTATTTCTGGGCAGCCCTAAAATTTGGGTACCGCGTCCCCTTAACACATATAAATCCTTATGAAATATCTTTAAATATTACCTTTAAAAGAACACCTTCAATAAAAACCTTTCAAATGCACGAAATAAAAAGGAAGAGTAGAGTGAGAGGAAAAAATACTTTAAAATGATAAAATTGTTTTCTTTAGCGAGAGATTTTTCTTAACGTGTTATCTTCTAACTATATTTTTTAATTACTTCGACCAGACAACATGAGGCTTTTTTTAATTAAATTTCCCACCTTTGTTTTAAAAAAAAATGCTTACCATATGAAACTTTTAAGATATTTTTCATAATAAGTCTTACTTTTAATTTTAAAAATAAAAAAGTATGCTGGTATGCATGATATAAAAAAAAATTAGGCTATCATATTTTTATTAAAATTAAGCACCATGAATTTGATTTTTAGGCTGTATTTTCTTTTTCCAAGTTATTTGTCAAACCGTTCCCCAAATAATGCTTTTTACTTTTAGTACGAAAAAAGATATTGCTAAAAAATTAAAAGAGCTGTAGACTTTGAGTTTGCTACACGAATTCCCAGTACTTGTCGGGTGTCATAAAAAGGTTTTCGAGAAAATAGTGCATGCGCAATACTTATCTGCCATAATTTTTTTTTTAGTTTTTAGGGTATTACTGAAAAACTAAAACCTTCTTATACCAAACTTTCAAACGAGTTGTGGGAAATCAAATATTAATTATTAAGTGGTAATTTAAAGTCTTGTGTGTGGAACCAATTTGCTTTAAAGTAATGCATAAAACAAACAGTCTCCTTAATTATGATATTATAAGTTAATATATTTGAAATGTATCTTTGATGCTAAGCAAAATACATATTAAAGAGTATATTTGTATTTATTTATTTTTACTCAAAAAAACTTTTTTAAAAAATTGAACATTATTATCTGCTAAGTTAAACAACAAAAAAACAAAACAAATTCAATCAGAAACAGGTACTAGCGGAAGCTCCGTGTCAAGTTATAGGAGAAATGCGAGAAATATAACTTTTTTGTGCCACTCATTGCTCATTTATCATATTATATCTGACGAAAGATGAAAAGAGAAAATCAAAGCGTGGTCATCATAACATCATAGTCTCGTGCAAATAATCTTAATTTTAAAATTATCATCGTACCTAAAATAAGGCTTCAAAATAGAAACCTGTTCGTAAAGGTTACTTTATAAAACTGTTTCATTAACTTTAAACTTGTTTTATGCACATATGAACAAAAAGTTATATAAGAAATATGGTTAAATGTATTTATTTGAACCAAGGAAAAAAATATTTTTCTTAGAATGGCATATACATAATCACCTTCAATCTTAAAATTTTACTTTGCGCACTTGTTACACAGATAACTATTAATAGTACTTCTCAGTCAAATTTTGCTGTTCACAACAATAAAACGGTTCAAAAAGAATAACTTACCTATCTACACTCATGGCCAAAATGGTGAAGACAGAAGTGGACACGGTGAGGTTGGCCACAAAGTTACTGACGACGCAAAACGTCTCCCCGAAAGGCCAGTGACTGTTCAGCATGAAGATGAAGTTGAAAGTCGCGTTTCCGCTGGCCAGAAGGAAATCCGCGATGGCCAAGTTCAGCAAAAACAGGTTGGTCACTGTCCTCATCCTTCTGTGGGCCAGTATGATCCACATGACAATGGTGTTCCCTACAATGGCTACCATTATCATGACGGCGAACAGCAGTGTCCACATGAGTTGTTGGTACCATGGCAGAATGTAGGGCTGGTTAAAGATGCTGCTGGGGATTGTGTTGTTGACGCATTTCCAGAAGAGGTCGGAGTAGTTGAACTGTATTGCGATGTCCACCGATTCCTCCGTGGTCAAGTTGGTATTGAAGTTCTCAAAAATGCCATCGCAAACGGAGTTATTGTAGTTGTAAATGTGTTCTTGGGAATTCATGTATAGCTCTAGGAGATCCACTTCTTTCTTTTGGACGTTACCCATTTTTAGAAAGTTATAATTTTTATTTTAAACTTTAGCAACAGCGTGTGCGTAATATTTACCCCAATATAATGATTAAAAATATATTAATACAAGTTTCATCATAAATTAACGATATAATTAGTGTAATGCATTTTATTCAAAAGGGAAAAGTTTTTCAAAAATATGTTTCGAATTTTACAATGTTTTTATGAAAGTTAATATGTTTTTGTGATTAAATACTTTTTTAGAAATGAAATTTAATATTTAATATCTTTAAACCCTTTTAATATATAACAAATAAAAACTTCAATACTTTCATTAATATCTTTTAATGAAATTTACAAAAAAGTATTTAAAATATATTACTGTATTGAATTAAATTTCATACTTTGAATTTTAAATTTATAAACATTAAGATAATTCGAAGAATAGATTTAAACAATAATCACTAGCTACTAAACTAGTTAAATAGATAAAAATATATATTATTTTTTAATGGCAGAAAATATGTATTAAAGTAATGCTTTACCTTGTTAACTTCAATTTTATGTACATAATTTCACATTAAAAAAAGAAAACTCTAAAAAAAGACCAAATTTAACTTATCTAACGACGACTATTTAATAAAAGATGATTATCAGGTGGAAAAAATGCAAATAGTTATCCAAAAGTCAACACTCTAAACTTTTGAAAACTTAGAAAACATGTATAAAAAATTATCCTATCAATTTCACGTTGGGGGGGAAAAAATAAGATTTTACTTTCCAAAACTTGTGAAAATCTGATTAATCTAAAAAACGATATTTTTTTTTTCGCACAGCTAAGGGAGAAGTCTTACCACAACGATTTGCGGAACACGAAAGGGAAGTCGGCGGACTATTGAGTTCAGCTCCGTTCCCCCTCACTTATCGATTTCTCTCACTAACCCCATCTGCAGAGTTTGAGTCTTTGTAAACGTTTGAACGGCTTTTGGCGCTTGTTATGTTCTTAGGTAGTATCTTAAATGTCTCTTAAGTTCATACATTATATTGTATATTGAAATTAAAATTTGTCTGGAAAGAAAAAAATATGTCAAAAGAAATATTTTTATGTAATTTTAAAACTTCATATTTCAAAACATCGTACAAAGTAAAATGACCAATAACTTTTGTAGTTACCTCCCCCCCCCTTTTATCCACTGCTCCTCAAACCTTTTAAAGCGCACAACTCTCTTTTTCCCACAACCCATTACTCCATCCCGAATAATAAACATTCCTACCTCACATTTCCGCACTGTTATGATTATTAGTTTGTGCATTCCAGCGAACCAAAAGATTCGGAAAAGAAATTCCTCCATCTACATTTCCAAACTTTTGCAAACCTTGCTATCATACATTATATTGTTATTGAAATTAAATATGAATTACAAGGTATGCTACGTAAATTTTAAAAAATGAGACGTCTGCTTTCTATAGTTGAACTTTTTTATTTAAACATTTTGGTTTAGTTTTATGTTCTAACAAAAATAATTCATTCAAATAATTTCTAAATTTAGAATGAATAATTCCTTATTTAATTAAAAGACCATAAAATATACTAACTTATACATAGACAAAATGATAAATATTAAAAAACAACAATTGTTTCTTAATTCTAATAAATTCAGAATTACTAACTTACATTTTTTTAGTGGACAGCAAAATTAATACCGATATTGTTAATCACTAAGAGAGTGCTGCTATATGAATAATGTGTGTAAATTAAAATACAATGTATTAGCCGCAATGTATAAAATATTTTATTAGCTGCAATGAAAATATGTCACAGTCGTTTCTGTTACAATTTTTACCTTAAAGATGTCAATATATTAGCATATTTGATACTTATGTGCAACCTTACATGTATTTTTATTTCATATTTTATTCTTGTGAAAAAATGCTGTTTTGCAATGAAATAAAATGAGTGGCGCAATATGTAACATAACTACTTAATATAATGGATTATAAACAATTCCCAACGATTAAAAGTATTAATTATTAAAGACGCAACGATTTTCTCTTTGAAAAGGTGATAAAAAAAGAGAAAAGCAAAATTTTTCTAACTGGTGTCTACGAGCTGGTGTCCACGAGCGAGAAAAGAAGCTCGAGTTTCTCGCAAAAAGCAATCTCGCGTGTGAACGCAGCCCTGCGAGTCTCTTAAGCGCGAGTTTTAGATCCTTGCTGTGCAAGTCTAGCATCAGTTTCGGATATGTTCGTGGCAACACTCTTTGTGACTTTTCTATCTTGTTTCCAACCTTTTATTAGGCCGTAGTGAGCCTAGTGGTCAGCGTCTCGGTCTCGGGATCGGAAGGTCCTGCGATCAAGTCCCGGTATCACTGGAAGACCTACCGAGTATATGCGGAGTACGTGCTCGTTAATCTGTTGGGTCCGAAGTCCTCTAAGTTTCCCATACCAAATCAATACCTCTGGGGTGACAAGCCAATTCTTGGGATCCTCTAGTTGGCCTCTGTCTCTAAAAATTGATGGATCCACTTATGTGTGGTGTTTGTCTGTTGTGTCTGTCTTTACTTGACGAAGGTTATAAGCGGGTCGCTGACCAAGCACACAAAACCTGAATATATATGTCTACCAACCAACCAACCTTTTATTATCAAGTCTCGATACCTCTGAAGACCCACTGAGTATATGCGGAGTACGTGCTCGTTAAATCTGTTGGGTCCGAAAGTCCTGTGGTTGGTCATTGCGCAGTTTACCACGGGTACAAGTCTCTGGAGACTATTTCCCTCCCCTTCAGGGACATGTCTAAATTGTGGATGTGGAGATAGATGGCAGCATCTGTCTTGTATGCGTGTGTATGCCGTGTCCGTCCTTCTTGACGAAGGTTTATAAGCGGGCCTTTCTGACCAAGCACACAAGCCGGAAAATATATGCCCACCAACCAACCCAACCTTTTTAGGACACGTTGCGAGAGTTCTCTGCGTGATTTTGCATTTTGCCAATTGCTGCTGCGTTGGATATGCGTCCAACAAGTGGGATTTGGGATGTTTTCGGGGGTTTTCTTGGGTTGGAACTGAAGCATATGAAATCTTCAGCAATCAAAAATGCAATTGAAACGAATATTTTTAATATAAATGTATAGCAGATAACAAGAGAGACGAGATGGTAAATGAATTTGCAATTATTGATGCTTATGGATGATTGCAATTATTGATGATTAATTGAGATGCACTTTAAATTTATTTTGGGTATACTTGTAATTTATGTCGTACATTGCTGTCATTTATCAATTAAACCTTTTGTTACTATAAAGTTGCAACACAGTATTTCTTTATCACCTCCATATTCAAACACTATTTCGCAACTTCGCGTAATTGTTTGATTTTATTTTCTAATCTTTCACGGAAAAATACGACGCCAATAGCCCTTGTATAGCTCTAGTGCGCAGTTAGTATTTAAACTAACTCTAATCTCGCACGGTTTTCGCTAAGGTCTTGCACATTCGAGATTATCGTTTCGAGAAAATCGCAAAGTACTCTCCGCTAGAAATATCTATTAATATCGCGTAATCGTGGACACAGCCCTACAACTTTCTTGCTGTAAATACGTGCAACTTTTCTCGCTCGTAAACACTTAGTTTGATTACACTAAGGTATTTTTCCTCACTTACGTGATAAAATTACAAAATTCTTTGAAATACTTGTTTTCGATTAACATAACGTTAAAATAACATTACCCACGCATCCAACAGCCAAACGCTCATTATAAACAAGAACATTTAAATTTATTTAATAAAGAAACTTTAAATTATGGCACATTAGTTGGTTCACTAAACTAATGTTTCGCATTCAATTTAATCATCATTTTCACTCAATTTTAATAAACAGTAAAATTGTCTGTCTCTTATTTATAATATTTTTTTAGGAATGGAATAGTTGAAAATGAAAATCGCTAAAATTAGGTGCAGGTCATAATTGTTTTAAAAGTAGTTTTTAAGCATAAAAGGAAACAAAATTTGTTTTCGTATTAACATTCCTATGTTTACGCTAATGTATACACTGATTAAACAAATATCTTTGCGAAATTGTTATGCAATTTTCGATTATTATAAGATATTTCATTTTCGAAACAAATGTAATCAAATTGTTTAATTTTACTTCGGGTACTCATGAAGAAAATATTTTAATTTAAAAAAGTGCAACATAAAAAACATATGCTTATAACTATAATGAACTTACCTGTTTATCTAGCAACTAAAAAGATAATTACATATTGAAGGAAATTCGATCTTTAAATATTGAGGAGCTTTGTTTTTAATTCGTATAAGTAAAATAATTAATGTTCTATATCTCTGCTTAACAAATCATTATCCTTAAAAATAATAATGTTTCTTCTCACAAGGACAATAGCACATTTTTAGTCAATTGTCATTATAAGATGGAATTCATTCATTCATACATACATACATTCTTACATACATTCATACATACATTCATACATCATACATACATTCATACATACATTCATACATACATTCATACATACATACATTCATTCATACATCATTCATACATTCATACATACATACATTCATACATTCATACATACATTCATACATACATCCATAAATGGGTTAATCAATATTGTAGCTTATTTTGTTTTGTGAGAAAATATAATTTGGGGACAAATTTATTCCAATTAACGGTACTACAATATTTTTATATTTAAAACTGACCTACTTTTAAACTTTAAAAAAAAAATCTAAATAATTATCTTGTTAACATAAAAACAGCATTGTAAGATTAAGGAAAAAAAATCACACACAAATAAAGTTCAAATAAAGTCTTTAAGATAATACAACAAACCCATGAAGCACAAAAATACCACATTAAAAGCACTTTAAAAACAATATATCGCTTAAGGAGACCCCATAATATAATATATTAAATATATACCCAAAAAAAAAGCATGAAAAGTATGAAAAAAATTTTTTAGACAAAATCATAGGTTAAACAACCCAAAGTTAAAGAGGGTCCTAGCTATTTAATATGGCTTCAAAATACCCCAAGCATAAAAATTTAAAGCCTTTAGGTCAACCATTACCAACTAATATATCAATTAAAATGTGAATTCCATTCAGAAAATTACAACTGCAAATTCTTTTAATTCTACTATTAGAAGAATTTGCAGATGTACTACACACATGCACAAGAGCCCTGCTTGAATTATTGGCCTAGTACAAATCAAATAACAGAAATACTCATTTTAAAATCTTACCAATACTTTTGATCTCCTGATGACGTAAATAAAGGCTTGAGACATTTTTCATTATCGGCTTTCTTCAGCCCTTCTATGATCACTTTAATTTTAATGATGATATTATTGGCCAACTCGATAATCTCTTCCCCGTTGAAAATTTGAATATTACAAAGGCTTTCAAATAAACCGCTCTTTTTGATAGACCCATCTTTAACTACAATAATTTTTGCACTAAAACCGACTCTTATAGAAACAACACCCCATGCATTTGTAACGGTCCTAACTACAGCAACTTCATCAATAAATACCATGGACATATAATCACAAGGCTTCTCTTGCGGCCCAAAGAGATGAGAGTCTTGGGAAGCAATGGGAAACCCTCGCCACTTTTGGCCCTATCCCAAGACACCTCGAGAGAAACGAGGCTGTTGCCCGCTTTCGCCTCACCACAGGGCACGACTTCTTGGGGGTCTACCTCCAACGACTTGGACTGGCTGCTGACGAGACTTTCTCGCTCTTCGGTCATGTTAGGATGGATGCTGATCACCTACTGTATTGCACTGCACTTTCTCAACATCCGACTGATGACGGCGTCAGTCGCTATTGGGAGGCTCGGCGTCAAATGCCCGAGAAGCCAAGAATGGGCGTTGGATAAAGTAAAGTAAGTAAGTATAATCACAAGTAACCTCACACACACACACACACATACACACACACAACCTTATCCATGTCTCCCCAACTAGAAGAAGTCCTCTCTAAAGACGGTGAATTCAGACCCACATCTTCAACAATGTTCAAAAAAATAAGTTTTCTACAATTCCTTGACATTAAAATTATGTTCACAATTTCCAAAGCTACTACATCTTAATATAATAAGCAAAGTGGCTTCAATTTTAAAATTAATAATTTTATTCCTTTGACATCCAATGTATCCAGTAAAATGGATCACAACACCATCTTAATTCAAATGTACAGAATTAAATCAGAGGTGCCGATCCTCCCCAGACCTAACGACGCACCCCCCCCCCCTCAAAACCTCGCCCCCCCCCCCAAAAAAAAAAATACGTTCTGGATTTTATATGGATTAATGGAGTACCTAACCTAAGTAACCTATACCCACATCTTTAAGATGTGTGCAAGAAACCTGAAAAAGGGACGCACATTTTTGAATGAAATTTATAAAAGTAAAAAAGCTATTTTTAATTTTCCTTTAACTAGGTTTTCTTTACAGTAAAAGCTATCAGGCGTTCAAAGAACTAGATAAAAAAATTAAATTTTTTATAATTATATTAGTTTTTAAATCAATAAAAATGGCCGGAAACGTGATATGCAATCTAAAACGGCTTCCAATTTCTAATACATAAAAATGCTTCTCTTGGTCTTGGCATAGCTTTTTATCTAATAAAACACATTTGACAATATATATACAAAAAAAAAGCAGAATTATTTTGCAATGTTTACGATAGTTTCACTTAAAACAGTTACTTAAAATTAAAATATAAAATTACAGTTAAATGTTAAACAAAGTTCTTACCGTAAAACTCTAATTCAATCACCTACACATTCAAAGCAAGACCAGTATCTCCCTATTGTTTCTATTTCTAAAGCAATCATTTAGTTATTTTCGCTTCCTAGTCAAATTTGGCGGGAAAATGGCTTGATTATGTATGCTAAGCCAGAAATATTATCCGAAGGTCATTGATTGTCAGGAGAAATGTTATACAAAATTCGAAAGATTTATCATTTATGATGTCTGCTGCAAATGCTATAGCAGCTATTAAGGAATGTTTATTGGAAATAATTGTCAGAGTCACAATATTTCTTTCTTCGACGCCCGGCCTCTTAAAATAGAATATTCTGATTTTCAAGATTGCTAAAGATTTTCGTTGCGATTCCTATTTTATTATGTGACTTTTAAAAAATTAGAAAATTTGCAAACAAGTTTTTGTTAGAATTTAATATTTTAAGTTAGTTTTTATGTTTTTTTTTTGTTGTTGTTTAAACAAGAAGTTCTGTAAGCACTAAAATATAGAGATGGACGGACAAAGACGGTCTATCAGCGGATGGTCAAATTGCAACAAATATCGGATCTGTTGTCATATCCTTGAAACACAAACAAAAGTATTATTTTTTTAATCGGATAGTGAACTTTTGCTTTCTAGTAATTTTTTTTTTTTTTTTAATCCCTTATATATTTTTTTAATTGAAACGTTTGTTGACTTAAACGTTTCTCATAACAGCTGGGGCTGGGGGCCAACACGTTTTCATAAAACACCATCCCATTAAGACTTATAATTCAATTAAATAGTGTACACATTTCGTATATTAATGTTGTTTGAGTATTAAATGTTTGATGCCTTATTGCATTAAATTATTGGTTCTATGTATTGAATGAAAAATAAAGTGAGTTTAATTATGCAAAAAATGCAATTCTGCAAATATTTTGCGGGCTATGACGATGTCTAATGTCAGCTGGAACCTATTTTGGTTAGAAGAGGGGAAGTCTTCAACAAGGGGCATCCATGGGGCGGAGATTTTCCCGAATATCACCAAATCTCACGTGGTGGGGGGGGGGGGTCTCGTCAAATATCGCGTTATTTTTCCCCATAAAAAATCAAAGTAAAATTGAGATGAAATGGAGCAAAATTCCAGCAAAAAATTTCTGGACTTAAAAATTGGCAAAATCTTACATAATGTACTATAAAAAGTTTGAGGGCAAAAGAACGATCCGTTATTTTATATAGATTCGATTGGCGTTCGCTTTTTTCTGCTCTCTTTATTAGTTTCAAGTCATACCAAACTATACGTGTTCAAATTTGTTTCACACTTCACAAAGAAAAAGACAAAATGTGCATCATTTGCAATGTAGTTTCTCACCATTATCAGATGATGCAGCTGCTGTTTTGACTATCCAAGCTTGGGGTTGGGCATCGATTTATTATTTGTTTTGAAGATTCCCGAGTATCAAACGTCCAAATAGGTTTCGGTGCAGAAAAAAAAAGGCGTATCGCGGGTCTGGTGCCTTTGGTAACTCCATTCGCCAGAAGTTTGGTCCTGGTGTGTGTGTGTGGGGGGGTAGTTACTTAAAAAGAATAAGGGTTTGTAAAGTTTTTTTTTTTGGTAGCCAAAATACGCCGTTTATTATTAATTTTTATTAAAAAAATCAACCCCCCCCCCTAAAATTTCAACGACGCAGTCTGCGTCGTTGACCCCCCCCCCCCCCCCTGTAGGCACCCCTGATTAAATCATTATCTTGTAATGACAATAGAGAAATTTATTATTTAAATGTCTTCTACAATACATAATAACCAACAACTTTTCTCAAACTTCATTATTAAAATAACACAGTATTGACATTACTACATCACAAATATTTACATTATATTACATTATTATTATATACAACATTTAATGTCACTACTGACGTCAGCTTAGCATAAAGGTGTGACAATAGCCATAAGAGCTTACATTTTGCTATTTACAATTGTTATTTAAATTTTCACCAAGAAGATATTTATGAGCTTAAAAAACATGCGTGGGA